>JAQQSW010024288.1:0-10118 GCA_028646575.1 Pseudocheirus occidentalis | reverse complement strand
CTAGCCGTGTGACCTTGGGCAAGTCACTTACCCCCAACTGCCCTCCAAAAAAAAAAAAAGCAAAAAAAAAATTTACTTTCCTTTGGAGAGGCAGAGGCAGAAGCAGAGGCAGAGGCAGAGGCAGAGGCAGAGGCAGAGCAGAACTGAGTTACCCAAAAAGCAAATGAGGAAAAGTGGGAAAACATGTCATAAATTTATGGAACTATTGTGCTTAATGAGACTTAATTTAGAACAGTGGTTCTCAACCTTCCAAATGCCGTGACCCTTTAATATAGTTCCTCATGTTGTGGTGACCCCCAACCATAAACTTATTTTCGTTGCTACTTCATAACTGTAATTTTGCTACTGTTATAAATCATAATGTAAATATCTGAGATGTAGGATGTATTTTTATTGTTACAAATTGAACATAACCCATAGGTTAATAACCGCTGCTTTAGAACTAACAGGATGTGCTTCCAAGCTTAAAAAAGTATGTACATAGAAGTGGGAGGAAGACTCATATGCACAAAAATATCTATTGCAACTCTTTTTGTGGTGGCAAAAAACTGGAAATTAAGGGGATGCCCATCAATTAGGGAACTGCTAAACAAGTTGTGGTATATGAATGTAATGGAATATTATTATACTATAAGAAATGGGGAGGAGACAGGGTTGGAGAGCCTTATACAAGCTGATGCTAAATGAGAAGAGCAGAACCAGGAAAAATTTGTACACAATCACAGGCACATCGTATGTGTGATGATCAACTTTGATAAACTGGACTCTTCTCAGCAATGCAAGGTTATAAGAGAACTCTAAAATTCTCAGGATGGAAGGAGGTGTCTACATTCAGAGAAAGATCTAGAAAGAACAGAGTTTAAATGGAGACTGAAGCAATCTACATGTTATCATTCTTTTTCATGTTTGGTTCTCTTTTTTTTTCCCATTGTTCACTCCATTGGTTACAACCCTTCTATACAACCAGACTAATGTCCAGTTTGAAAATATTTGCAGATCCAATACTTGATTGCATGCCACCATGGAGCAGGGGTGGGGAGGGAGGGTAGAAAATTTGAAACTCAAGAGATTATAGAACTGAATCTTGTAAACTAAAAGTAAATAAATCAAATTTTTAAAAAGGGAATATGTATAAATGTCTAGTAGGGAGATTGGATGTGGGCCTGGAAAACTAGCTGGAAGTTAGGGAGCAGGAATTTGAGAAAGCAGACAATTAAGATGATGCACTGTGGGAAATGATTTCATTGAACCTAATGGAAGATGCATAAGGCCTTCCTAAGGGCTGAATGAAAGATTGAGTCTAAGCCTAAATTTTAATTAGGTAGCTGTGTAGTACAGTGAAATAGTGTGCTAGCCTTGGAGTCATGAAGATCAGGCTTCAAATTTGACCTCAAACATGCACTTTCTAGCTGTGTGACTCTGGGTAGATAGCTGAATATCTGTTTACTTCATTTTCCTCCATAGTAACAATGAGGGGTAAAGGGTTGTGAGGATCAAATGGGATAGATAATATTTGTAAAGTGTCTGGCACATAATAGATGCTTAACAGATATTGTTTGCCTTCTTCCTTTTCATCACCTCAAAACAGCAAGAAATGGAGTTGTTTTTTTTTTAAGGAGAGAAGGAATTCTTACAAATAACACCACTCACACAAACAGAAGATAAACTGAATTTAATAAACTGAAAAGGATGTAAGAAACAATTTCCATAAAAAGAAGGGAATAATACTGAAACCACTACAACTAGAATCATCTAAAAAAAGAAGAAACCACGTCCCAAAAATCCCAAAGTTGTTGGAAAACTTAATAAAATTATTAAGGGAAAGAATATAGAATTAATATCATTTAATGCTTTTAAAAGAATTTGAAAAATAAAGTACTGGTTTAGTATAGAACATGGAGAAATTGAATAAAGCAAGATAAAACTGAAAAAAATAGTATAGACCAAAGAAATGCAGAGATACTTCAAGAAATATTAGGACAAAGTCAAAATAAGGTAAAATTAGGAAAAAAAACACATGTTCAATAGACAATTGGAGATGTTGAGACTGAAGGTCAGTGGAGAGGTTAGGTTGAATAAGTAGGTATGACAATCATCAACATAGAAATGATCATTGAATTCACAGGAGTTGATCAGGTCACCAAGTGAAAAAATATAGAGGGAGAAGAAAAGGGACCCCAGAATGGAGTCCACTGTTAGTAGATATACCTAAAGCAGGGATTCTCAATCTTCCTAATGCTAGGATCCTTTAATACTCACATGTGGGTGTATCTGCATGTGGGTGGACCTGCCTGAAGACTGATAGAGGAATGTCTCGGTTCCTAAGACCGTTGGAAATATGTATTTTCTGATGGTCTTAGGCGACCCCTGTGACTCCTGTGAAAGGGTCATTCGACCCCCAAAGGGGTCACGACCTACAGGTTGAGAACTGCTGACCTAAAGGATCAGCCTTCTGCCTCTTTGGGAAGAGTCCCTCAGCTTCAGTAGTACCCTCCAGAAGACCTTGCACATCTTCCATCAGGTTCAATGTTGCAATCTTCAATGCTAGGTCATCTTCATTTTCTACTGTCTCAAATTCCCATTATATGACTGTTGTTCTGAGTTCCAGACCCTCATTTGTAAGTTCTTACTGTACATTTCCATAGGGATACATGTGGGACTTCAATGTAAAAAGAGTCTTATCTATTACTTTCAAATTGCCATGACTATCATCTCTAATCTCATTAATCTTCAGTCTCTCTCTGCTTATGTAACCCTACGTAGGCAGACTTGGGTTCACCGAAGGACAGTACTGGAACATTATGTAATAATGTCTATTAAAACATGACTTTTAATTGACTTGCAAGCCTGTGATGCCTATTAATATGGAGAGACTGAAGGAGAGAAAGGAAATTGAGAGATGGAAGAGAGAAGTGAACTTTTGAATAATAATCTTTTAATATATTTTAGCTAAAGTTTGATTTAATCAAACTGCTCTAATTAAAAATGCCTTTCCCTGTGTCTGTAACTTCAAAGAGCAGAGGTAAGATTCCCCTTATCTTGGGACTTACTCTACTTTTTGAGAACAAAACAGAAATCCTGGGACCATAAAATGTAAATAGACCCTGCTCTGTTTCTTGTCAATTTGTATTTATAACCAAGGAACTCTGTATCATATATAAATGGTAACAAATGGAAGTCATAAAGTTTTGTGACATAGTCATCCTGAACTGGGATGGTTCTAAAATGTATAAATGGTCTTATGATTCCCCACCAGTCAGGACTTTAGTCCTGCACTCCTTGAGCAAGTAATGCTAATCTTAAGGAAATAATAAGGAATAAATAATGTAATTTTTATATTACTGTTTGTCTCTTTAACCAGACCTTTTCTAGTGGTCGACAATAGCTAATGGAAGCCCTGGAGTCTCAGACATGTGGAGAGAACTGGCTTCTCAATATGTCCCTAGATTCGCAGTGCCTATATCCCCAGAACTTCTTAAGACTGAACTTTCCCTAGTGAGCTGAAATTTTATCATGTATCCAGTTGAAGAGTACTTTTACCCTTCCATTTTATTATTTAATCAAAATCACAGATGTGTTGGTAAATGTTTAAAAACCAGACCTACAAAAAAAATACAGGCATAGTTTTAAAGTTTAATCTCTATTACTAAAATTTTCTGACAATCAATATAACCGCAAATCAACATTAGTAACAAATGTAGCAAATCAACAATGTAATAGTCATCCATTTCTGAGGTGTAAATACAATGAAAAATAACAATCAATTATTGTGAGCTGGTTTGACTGGCTCCAGCACACCCCTAATCTAATGCATATAAATTACCCAATTTCTGTTTTACTGTTTGCTATGGTAAATGATTGTTTGTTTTCCAGTAATTGTCTTTTTTGGACAACAAACATTTGGTAAAAGCTAAGGTATTCAAAAGCTGTCATCCTTCCCTTATGAGAAGCAGAGAAGGAGGCTTTTATCCTGTATTCTTAAAAAGACATCATTCCCTTAGGCAATAGTTCTAGCCCTAAATCTCTCTTGGAGATAGGAAAATGAAGGAGTGGTTGTCCACCATAGAAGTCTGGTACTTACTTGGTTGCCTCCTGGGGCTATAGTCACAGATCTCCTACTATGCACAAAAGTAAAAATCACAAGCACCCTAGACACTCAATGGGCCAGATCTCAGATGTCATCTGTTGAAATAGAAAGTCAAGCCACATGTGAGACAGCTATCTACATTACACTTACAAGGGACTGTCCCAACCCAAAACCAATTATGAAGAACAAAATTAATGTTTAAAAAGTAATGATAGCAACGATGATAATAATAAAGGTAAAGAGAAGGAAAAAAATGAGCTCCCTTTCCATTCCCTTGAGAGCTCCCAAGGTTCTCTTAATAGGGATTAGATTAGAAACTTTTGGCTAACTGGAAATCATCTTCTCACATAATAAACTAAACTGTCTTAAATAAAAATTCCTCTGGGAGGTCCCTTTGCGCATAGGGCAAGCCATAAATTTCTTTAGTGGTTCCCTGTTAATACCCAGGGAAATTCAGATGGAGATAAAACTCTGCTAAGTCTATATAAACGTCTACGACACTCAAAATTTTTCAGTGGATGCTTTCAACATATATGTAGTGCATTTCAATTGGAAGTCAGTGAAATCTAGTAGCCAGAGAAGTAAGACATTTCCCAAAGTAAACCTGGGCCTCATAGATTGTGAGAAATTCTGACACAAAAGCTATGAAAAGGAGAGAAAGAGAAGGAAATCAATAATAACATAATATAATCATAATAATATAATAGGAGAGAGAATAGCAGGAAGTGAAGAAAGGGAAGGACTAAAGAAAGATGTAAAAAAGAAAGGAAAAAAAACAAATATGTTTTTATTTGGCTTAATAATATTGGCTTAATAGTTAAAGTAGGCACTTTAAAAAATACAGAACTCTATATAAATGTATTCCCTTGAAAGATGAGCTTTTTGATATAATATATTTACTTTCTTGTTCATCTTTTTAAACCTTGTTCAGTTTCTGTTCAAGTAAAAACTAATCTCTCCACTTTTATGACTATTGAATTCTCTGAGAAGCCATAACCATCAGAAGAGAAACAGCTTTTATTTTTTTTTAAATAGCTTAATTATAGAGCCAGAAATTGTTAACCCTTCCTTTCCATTGGCAGTAAGAAAGTTATAAGCACTCATGAATTCTAATGAGATTAATACTATGGTAGGAATCAATGAAGCCCATGGATTCTAGAGGAATGAGTGATTTTTCATTTTTAACAAAGAGAAGAGCAAACAGTCCCATGTGAAATACAGTCTTATACCTGAACAGATTTTTCCTTGAACTCTTTAAACATGACAGAATTAAAAAAACAAAAAACAAAACCACTGAGAAAGTGTCTAAGGTTTAGGCAGTAAGGACTTTAGGGCTTTTTTGAGTTACATAATAATTAGTTTAGTTGGGAAATGCCAGCAAAAATTGAGAAAGCTAATACATGCTGCATATTATTAACATTTTCTAAAAATCTTACAGATTCTTTATTACAGTCAAATGGATGGCAAGGCACTGGTAAATCTAGCATAAGGAAAGAAGATTACTAAATTAGTAAGTACTTCAGCACTTCTAGGATCTAACTTGGTCAATATTCAAAGATACAAATTGCAGCCTCTTCTATGCCTTAATAGATGGTCTTTTAAGTTGTGGCTGAAAAATTCATCACTTGGTAGTCAACCTTGTGATGAGCCTTTCTGAATTTAGGTAGACTGGTCCTCAAATAACTGACATAGAATCCATTACCAGAGTCATACTAGAAGCCTTTCTGACATTTTAGGACCTGCCAACCTTTGGCTCTGCTAGTATAAGCTTTGAAACCCAGTGTTCCCTCAGTGGTGAAACGATGCAACAGAATAGGACTGTAACAGGACACCAAATTGGTAGCAACAGAAAGTAATCAAAATCTGCTCAATGGTACTTAAAAGTAGGAAAAGAGAGAAGAACTATTTTAAAGAAGAATTTTTAAAGGACCCTTTAAAAATGTAGTGAAAGAAACATTACATACATCCTTAAGAAAATTTCATGTGCCTTCCCACAACCAACTTTTATTTTTTATGTTCAGTGCAATATCATTTAAATCCTGCCTCCTTGTATTAGAACTTACTTTTATTGAGGTCTAGGCTTGAATTTTTCTTATTAGTCTCTGATTTGTCTAGACAATCTTAATATTCTTGATATATTTGAAGATGCAATACATTTTAAAGTTGGTTAACATAAGAAAAGGAATTCCACATCTTTATTAAATATTAAAAGTCAACTCTGATCTAACCTTGATATTAAAATTCAGTGAGCACCAATTTAACACACATTTATTGTATCATCAAATGTTGCTAAGGGCAAACATTCTTCTTTAACGGAAATGACAGATATTGCCAGTCACCATTTCCAAAAGTCCATTTTAATGAAAAATCATTTAAAATTGGTTCAATTAGTGTGGAATTGTCTTGATATGTGTTGTGCTGTACACACATTTGTGTTATTTTCTTTTTATTCTACTCTTCAAAGGTTTATTTGGCAGCCCTGGGAATTGAACTGCTTTCTTAAATGAAACACCTTCTATGCATTAGCCCCTACATATAAAGCATCACTTTGTCAGCAGCCTTACTTGTTAAACGGCTCATTTTCAATCTTGGAAAAATGGCATTATTGTCTAGTAATTTCTTATATACACTAATGATTTTTCTCTCTCCATTTTCACTACTGCTTGATTTCTAGCATAGTCTCTTAGGATATAAATATTGCCTTGACAACTACAAACATAAGCATTACATAATTATTCATATAAATCAATCAAATTGAGTAGAGCTTGCATTGTTGATACATTATCCAGTTTTGCAGACAGGTACACTTAATAAGACAGTATTTTTTAACTCCTGGGGAACTTTCCTGTAAAACAGTGGACCTTAGATACACTTTAACACTTCATTTTAATAATCACCTGAGCCTATTCATTTTAAAGAGTGCTGATATTCAGTTTTAATTTTTCTGTGACTTGAAAACTCTTTGTGATCCAGTTTTTGAACAGAGCAAAGAAAAGTATCAGAGCTATCAGAAATCTTTTATAGCATGGAACTCTTGCTTCCCATCCAACCCACAGGTCTCTCATTAAATGCTACTCTGTCATTGTAGGAAACTGGAATAGTCATGGAAGCTGCCGCTGTGCCAGTACTTGAAAGATGATACCCTGAAAAAATGTACCCAGCGTTTGTTAAATGAGTAACAGGCTCTCTGGAGATTAATTCTATTACTAATATGAGTGTATGACATAGTTGAACTTAGAAATAAACTTAAAATAGATGTTGGGTATTCATTTCAAGGTCATTCACAGACCATGTGTCCCCAAAAAACAAAAGTAAAGTAGTATATAAAACATTTGAACTACATTGCAGTTGTGAGTGACCTACTATTCTTTCAAACTGTTTTAAGTCTTTTTGAGACATATCAGTATCCACAGCATTTCAGTATAAAGCTGGTATAAGATATCTATTATATTAGTGCTCTGTAGACAAGAACCTTTCTTCAGCTGATTTTCTTCAGTCAAAATGTCACTTACTTTGAATTCACTCAGTAAATATGAATTCAATAAATAGTCTCCTCATTTATCTTCCCTTTGTTTTTCTGAATTGCATACTTTTGCAAAGTTATTAAATATTTCTAGTAATAATTCGACAACTATATATGTGTATTCTGTACCAGCTATTTGTAAGACCATATCACAGTTAGAATCATTGTGTTATGGACAAGAGAAAGTCTAAAGCTACATTCACTTAGAGGTGTATATTATTTGGTTCCTATAGATTTTCATTTTAAAAAATTATTTGTGTGAACTTGACACATATAAAAATTCCCAAGAAATTTCCTTATGTGAAGATCAGAAAAAAAAAGAATGGCACATAACCTCATATATCTCTGTTACATATAGTTTAGTTTTCTGGGGTTTTTTTACATGTATGTATCCAATTTAACTTGATAGTTTTAAAACTCTTCTTGCTTATGTCTCCTTCTGAACAGCCTTCTCTCCTCTGTGTATTTTTACAGTGTTTCATTAATACATTTGTTTTGTTTTTTGGTGTCATTATCACAACTCCTCTTATCATACTCCTTCCATAAATTAACTCTCATAACAAATAAGTTATATCTCTATGGCATAATTTTTTTCAGCCACTTCCCAATTGATGGGCACTCATTTTGTTTCCAGTTCTTTGCTTCAAGAGTGTTGCTATTCTTGTATACATTGTACACTCCAGTCATTTCTGTCTTTATTTAGTCTCAGGGTTCTCAGCCTAGTAGTGGATTATTTGGTTTCAAGGGGTTTGCATAGTTTCATGACTTGTTGGGAGTAGTTCCAAACTGCGTTACAAAATAATTGGTAGGTATGATGTGGTACCTCAGAGTTGGTTTGATGTGCACATCTCTAATCAATAGCGATTTAGAGCATTTTTTCAGATGACTATAGATAGCTTTAATTTCTTCATCTGAAAACTGCCTGTACGTATCTTTTGACCATTTATCAATTGGAGAATTACTTTTATTCTTATAAATTTGACTCAGTTCTCTATATATTTTAGAAATGAGGACTTTATCAGAGACACTGGCTATAAAAATTATTTTCCAGATTTCTGTTTCCCTTCTAATCTTGGTTGGGTTGGTTTTGTTTGCACAAAACATTTTATGTTTAATATAAGAAAAATCATCCATTTTGCATTTCATAATGTTCTCTAGCTCTTGTTTGGTCATAAATTCTTCCCTTCTCCATGAATCAGACAGGTAAACTATTCTTTGCTCTCCTAGTTTTCTTATAGCATCAGTCTTTATTTATGAATCATGTATCCATTTTGACGTTGTCTTGGTATAGGGTGTAAGATGTTGGTCTATGCCTACTTTCTGCCGTACTATTTTCCAGTTTTCCACACAGTATTTTGTTAGAGTGACTTCTTATCCCAGAAGCTGGAGTATTTGGATTTATCAAACAGTAGATTACTATAGTCATTGACTATTGTGTCTTGTGTACTTAGCCTCTTCCACTCATCTACCACTCTTTTCCGCAGCCAGTACCAAGTAGTTTTGATGATTGCTGCTTTATAATACAGTCTGAGATGTGGAATGGCTAGGCCACCTCCTCCTAAATTTCTTTTTAATAATTCCCTTAATATTCTGGACCTTTTGTTCTTCCAGATGAATTCTGTTAGATTACCAGAGGGGCAGAGCCAAGATGGCAGCATAGAAGCAGCAAGGCTCTGCAGCTCCTACACAACCACCCTAAACACCCATAAAATATGATCCCAGACAAAGTCTAGGACTCTCAGACTCACAGAAAACATATTTCTCGCTGAAGGCAGCTTGGCAGCAGGGGCTCATCATGGTGGTCCAGGAGCCAAGGCCGGCGCAGCCTGAAGCCGAGACCGCGGCCAGGCCCATGGCAGTGGGAAAGAGCCTAGCTGAGCCGAGCAGCGCAGCAGCCAGTCTGCAGGAGAGAGGATCTACAGCCTCCAGCACCTCCACATCTACCAAGGTGTGAAAAACAGGGATTGCAGAGGGGCAGCTCAGCAGGAGGGGCTCATTCAGGAGGCTAGCATAGCCCAAAAACCGCAACACGGCCAGGCCCCAGGGTGGCCAGGAGGAGTCAAGCCTCCCAAGCCACAGTGTGAGTCTACTTCAGAGAAGATCTAAAGCACCTGAGGGGATCTTCAAATCCAGCAAACCAGAATCAGAGATGGTCAGTGAAAGTGAAACTTTGAAACTAAATTTGGGGGAGGAAAAGCAGCTCAGCCAATCTGCCCCCGGGGCAAGGAAACAGTGGGGGAAGGGCAGGATCTACTGTAACTGGCAGCTACCCCACTGGGCTGCTTCAGGGCCCCTTGCCTGCAGACTCCACTGGGGGCTGAATCTCCTGAATTGATTGATCAGGGCCAAGTGCTCTCGCGTTGAGTGGCCTGGATCCAGATTGTGGTCTTGGATGGTGGTCCTGGGGTGGGCTTTCAGCAAGCCAAAGCTGGGGGTACTTGCAACAACCCCCTAATAGCTCCAGCAGCTGGGAAAACCCCAGCAATTTGGAACAGAGCTTTCCCCCCC
>JAQQSW010024287.1:0-10118 GCA_028646575.1 Pseudocheirus occidentalis | reverse complement strand
TGATGAAAAAACCAGAACTGAACAGAAAATTTGCCATTCAAACACAAGAAGCATAAGAAGGTAAACATTGGAAAGAAATCAAAAGGAACGTATCAAAGTTGAACTATTTACATGCCAACATGGAAAAACAATAAAAAAAAAAATTTATTTTGAGTTTAAATTGATTATAATTAAGTTCAAACTGATAATAAGAATTAATAG
The DNA here is from genome assembly GCA_028646575.1 of Pseudocheirus occidentalis. NCBI lineage: Eukaryota > Metazoa > Chordata > Mammalia > Diprotodontia > Pseudocheiridae > Pseudocheirus > Pseudocheirus occidentalis. The sequence goes on along the minus strand of JAQQSW010024287.1, from coordinate 9,917 downwards.
GTTATTTTTTTCAAGAGCATTTGCATTTTAAGAAGGAATAAAGTCAAGGAAATAAGTGAGTCATTAGTGGGAATTGGGTATTTTAAATGGGCAGGCAAATTTTAGGGCTGCCAAAATTTAGGCAACATATTCCATTTGGGGCATAAGGCAGTCCAAGTAGCAGGTATAAATGAGGCTTATGTATTGCCTCCCTCCTTCATTTGTTCTGCTGAGATCAGCTAAATTACTAAAGTACTAAATATGTCAATTAATAAGTACTTATAGAAGCCTAACATGTGCCTAGCTCTATAAGAATTGGGTTTTTGTGTGCTCTCTTTGTTTTTATGTAGTGACATGGAATATAAACAGTGGGAAAGACATTCTGCTAAAGAATTCTTTTCCTCTCTACCACTATTGTTTCTTGTTCCAAAGTAGCAATGTTGAACTTTTTTTTAAGCAAAATTTTATTTTAATAGTCAAAGCTATCAGTTTGTTTTTTTTTAAATCTTCATTTGAAACATTTGTCAAATATGGTCCCTGCCCTCAAGGAGCTAAAACCTAGTTGGAGAGACAAGGCATAGATATGTTTAACATTTGTCAGTGACTTAAATATGTAGATGATGTGATTGTTTATTTTTCAGATATCACAAAGCTGGGATGAATAGTTATTGTCCTAGATGAGAGAGTCAGGATCCCGAAGGACCTTGACAGGTTAGAAATTAGACTGAATATAATAAGATGAAATCCAAAATAGTTGAATGCAAAGTTTTGCCTTTGAATATGACACAAATATTAGATGGAAGTTAATAAACATTACCAAACTCATCACCTGAAATGTCATCATGGAGATTAACTCAGGCTAGATATCAACACCTCAGATGCCTCTCCCTTCTTATTGGAGTGCTGAAAGGTAGAGCTATAAACTCTGCCCAAAACCTTCCTTGATAGAGGCCTCCTTTTTATTATTAACTTTTTGACTTCAGAATTTTCCAGCTAACTCTTTATCTTCCATCAGCTGCTCTGCTTGGGTTTGATTCCTCCAAAATCATGCCCTGTTGTGGGTCCTCTCTGGCACCCACACATGCACACACCTTTTGAGTTTTCTTTTGTGTATCGCCTTTCGTTATTAGATTGTAAGCTTCTTGTGGGCAGAGACTGTTTTTCTTTTTGGCATCCCCAATGCTTAGCACAGAGCCTGACACATAGTAGGTACTTAATAATGTTTACTGACTATGACCATGATTGTGACCATTAGGGGCTCACAGTCTGGAAGTTACTTGGAAGGATAGAATGGGGGAGTGATAGAGCAGATAGGGCAGTAGTGCTAGAAACAAACCCAAGCCTTCTTGGGCTCCTTTGACTGTCTTGACTTTGAAGGCCTACTATGCTAGCAGATCTCTAATGCGCCTGCTAGCTTTGAAATCCTGTGTTCAAAAATAGAATGACTTTTATTGTTTGATTTATGTTTTTCAGGCAGTCTATTTAAAACTCGATGCCTCACATGTGGACATGTGGCAGAGAATTACAAGAGTCCAATCTGTCCAGCTTTAGAAGGAAAAGGGTAATTACACTATCCTCTTAAAAACAAATAAACAAAAAGGGTATATGCTGTAACACTCTAACACTGTTATCATCTTCTTAGGAAATGTAGAAGGGGTTGTTTGAAAGCTTTCTTTGTGGACGTTAGACCCCAAGATTCACACATAGAGTAACATGACTTAAGAATATACCCAAAGTTTTAAAACAAAAGGAACTAAATAAGATTATTATTTAATACAGGGTGTCCCAAAAGTCTTAATGTCGTTCGAAGCTTTGATAATGTAATACCCATTTTAGCTTTTTTAAAGCTGTAGTAAGTTGTAATGGCTTAAAACTTCACTAAGACTTTTGGACACTGTTATAACAGCAATAGGGCTAGGACAATTCAGTGACTATAAAAACCTAATGATCCCATGTAACTCTTTGAGGAACAAATTTTCAGGTTATGTGAGTGATATTCTCATTTAACTATTACAATAGATGTCTATTCTCTCTAGACTATTGAAGGAACCTCCTCATTAGTCTTTCTGCCTTGGGTCTTTCTCCACTCCTACCCATCCTACCCATAGATAGCAAAAGTTTTTCCTAAAGCTCAGGTCTGACGACTTCTTTGTCTGATAAACTCTATTGGCTACCATTGCCTTCTGGATCAAATATAAACTATTATGTCTGGCACATAAACCCTTGATTTGTCCGAGTGCTTAGACTGCCCTCCTTCCTTACCTGCATTGCTTAGAATCCCTAGTTTTCTGGAGAACTCAGGTCAAAGCCCACCAAATGCATGAAACTTTCTCTGATTCCCTACAGCTGCTAGGACCTTCTTCCTTTGCTGCCCCAAAAATTACCTTGTGCTTATTTTTTGTCTATCTATATATGTGTGTGCTGTGCTACTCTATAGAATGTAAGCTTCTTGAAGGCAGGACTTATGCCTTTTTTTTTTTTTTTTTTTTTTTTAACTTTTTGGAGGGCAGTTGGGGGTAAGCGACTTGCCCAAGGTCACACGGCTAGTTTTTGTGTTAAGTGTCTGAGGCCAGATTTGAATTCAGGTACTCCTGACTCCAGGGCCGGTGCTCTATTCACTGCGCCACCTAGCCACCCCTATGCCTTTCTTTGTATGAGTAATATAGTTCCTGGCACTAGTAGGTGCTTCATAAAGGTTGGTTGATTGATTGATTGATTGATCTTATTTTAACTCTAGGGCCCCAGACCCTGATGTTCCAGATGCCAGAATTCCAGTTGACCAGCTTCCTAGGTGGGTAAAAATTGTTATCTGTCTCTAATGTTACAGAAAAGAAGGAAGGAAAAACAAGTGACAGAAATCTGGAAGTTTGTATAGTTCGTTCTTTCTTTATTCAGCCATGAAAACTAGCTTTTGTCAAAGAGAGAAATTTTGGCTGCTTCTCAGTTCCCCTTCCTCTTTTTTTATTGTTTTAGGGGCTGTCAGTTCTCTCAGTAAGTGTGCTGTGAATGCACTTTTGTTCTTCTTAGCTCAGCCTCAGTTTCCTCATCTGTAGATGACTCTAAGGGCTCTTCCACCTCTAAATCTGTGATCTTCTTATAAAGAAACAGTAAAAAGAATTAGAGAATTGACATTATAAGATACAGATATAATGCCAAAGAAAATGGTGTAGACTTTTCAAAAACTGTTTCTAAGAGTGTCTCCAGGTACTTTTCAATGAAAATCATAAAAAGGCACAAATCATAACAAGATAGAAAGAAAGGAAATGCAAATTAGGAAAGTACATTTGGTAGGGGCAGCAAGGTGGATAGAGTGTCAGACCTGGAGTCAGGAGAATGCCAGTTCAAATCCAGCCTCAGATACTTACTAGCTGTGTGGTGCTCGACAAGTCATTTAACCCTGTTCGCCTCAGTTTCCTCACCTGTAAAACAAGCAGGAGAAGGAAATGGCAAACCCTTCCAGTATCTTTGCCAAGAAGACTCCAGATGGGGTCATAAAGAGTCAGACATGACTGAACAACAAAAACAGTGGGTAACTAAAAAATTAATACTACATGCAGAAACTTTAAATAGAGAGGTATTTTCTTCAGTATGAGTACAAGTGCATCATTGGTGGAGTGAGTGGGGATGGTGGTTGTGGGGGTTTCAAGGGTTCCAAGAAGGCATTAACTTCATTCTTTGTGTCAGAGCTAGGATTTTAGCAGCTAGTTGAGTAATGTCCACATTCGCAGGTGTGAAGAAAAAGGTTGCAATGGTCCCCTTCGGCCCCATGTGGTATGGTTTGGAGAAAATTTGGACCCTGATGTTCTTGACAAGGTCAACAAAGAACTTGCTGTCTGTGACTTATGTTTAGTGGTAAGTGATTCCCTGCTTACTCAGTCTAAGTATTTTCAAAAACTTTCCATAAGGTTGTTTAGAAGTCCAAAAAAAAAGTGTCTTCTACTAAAAAACAAGGCAGAGTTAAAGTGTTCTTTTTTTTTAAATGGCATTATCAGACTTATGGATGGGAGAAGAATTTACAAATAAACAATAGAGAACATTATGAGATTTAAAATAAATAATTTTAATTACATTAAATTAAAAAGATTTTGTACAAATAAAACCCATGTAGTCAAGGTTAGAAGGAAAGCAGAAAATTTGGGGAAAAATTTTATAGGGGCAGCTAGGTGGCACAGAGCACAAGCCCTGAAGTCAGGAGGACCTTAGTTCAAATTTGGCCTCAGATACTTGACATGCTTACTGACTGTGTGACCTTCAGCAAGTCACTTAACCCCAGTTGCCCTGCCTTCCCCCTCAAAAAACAAACAAAAAAAGTGTTATAAACAGTTTCTCTGACGTCTCATATTTCAAATATATAGAGAACTCTGTCTAATTTATAGGAATATGAGTCATTCCCCAGTTGGTCAAAGGATATAAAAAGGTGAAGTTTTTTGATGAAAAACATAAAACTATATATAGTCATATAAGAAAAATTCTCTAAATCATTTTTGATTAGACAGATGCAAATTACAACAACTTTGAGATATCGCATACTTATCAGATTGGCTAAAATGATAGAAGGGGAAAATGACAAATATTGGAAGGGATGTAGAAAATTGGGACATTGATGCTGTTGGTGGAACTGTTATCTGACCCAACCATTGTGGAGAGCAGTCTGGAATTATGCCCTAAGAGTTATAAAACTGTGTATACTTTTTGACCCAGCAATAACTCTATTAGGTCTGTTTACCAAGGTGATCAGGATAAAAGGAAAAGAACCTACATGTTCTAAAATATTTATATCAGTTTTCTTTGTGGTGACAAAGACCTAGAAATTGAGAGGATGCCCATCAATTGGAGAATGGGTAAACAAGATGTCGTATGTGATGGTGATGGAATACTGCTGTGGTATATATAGGAAATGAGTTGGTTGATTTTAGAAAAACATAGAAAGACGTGCATGAAGAGTGAAATGAACAGAACCAAGAAAACACTAACAGCAATATTGTTTGAAGAACAACTGTAAACAATTAAGTTATTTTGTATATTACAAATACTCAAATCAACTACAAAGGGCCTATGAAGGAAGATGACATCCATCTCCAGAGAAAGATACATATATACATACGCGTGTCAAATGGTGGCCTCTACTGCAGAAGAGGGGAGGAGGGAGACAATTCAGAACTTAAAATGTAGCAAAAAATAAATTAAAAATTTTTAATGGCATTAAAATATAAAAGACAAGACATGATATTTTATTCCTGTAGTCTTTAGTACAATTTTAGAAGCATCTTCTCACTTCTTTTTTTCCTCTTGTATAACTAGAAAATACCTAGAAATTTTTGTTGTTTTGTTCTTTGTGAACACTTGTCCTTTTGTATCCATTCAGCTTGAACTGTTGCATCACACCTGGATCTCCCAGCCCTGTTAGAGTTTGTGGAACTGGGGAGAGGGGGGAGGAAATAAACTTACCTGTCAGCAGTCTAGTAATATGGCTTCTTTGATCTTGTTGCTCTCTAGGTGGGAACGTCCTCTTTGGTTTATCCTGCAGCTATGTTTGCCCCGCATGTATCAGCTCGGGGAGTACTAGTGGCTGAGTTTAACATGGAAACCACCCCTGTTACACAAAACTTCAGGTAAAGACATGAAACTTAAGTGACAAGAGGGGCAAGGTGTGGCAGGTGTGTCTGCAATGAAGTCATCATTTCCTGTCTGTGCTAGAGGAAGAGAATCAACACACAGAGGGCCCCATTTTAAAAGCTAGCCTGGGTTAGCCTTTATGAAAGATCAGGACCAATGACTTCAACAGACATTTTGACTATTGTTTGTCATTGTGATTGTTAAGAGAAGTATTATAAATTGATTTTTCAACCACGTAGTTTAGAAGATTATATTGTTTTGTTCCCTATAGTAGATATTTAGAACCCTATCTTGTTTTTCCCCTAAGTAGATACCATACTTTAAGTATTTATTGTGCCCACATAGATCACACATGTGGACTTAATGATTTTCATACTGCATTTATTCTTTTTTTTTTTTTTTAAGATTTGTGATTGCTGGTAACTTTTAAATTTAAATACTCTGCCCCTTTAATTATTTCCTGGCCCTTTTAATTTGCTTTTTATTAAGCAAATAAAAAGGAAAAAAAATACAACCCTCAATACATAGCTGTATAATCTGGAAAAAAAAATATCCTACATCAGCCATGTCTGAAAATATATATCTCATTCTGCGTTTTAAATTTATCACATCGCTAGGAGGTGAGTGGCATGTTTCTTCTTCATTCTTTTGGACTCATGGCTTGTTCTTTCCTTGATCAGAGTTCCAAAGGTCTTTCAAAATTGCTTTTTCCTATAATGTTATTATCATTGTATAAATTATCCTCCTGGTTCTGTTCACTTTAGTCTCGTGGAAGTCTTCCCCAGTTTGCTCTGACACTGTCTGTTTTACCACTTCTCACTATGCAGCTCTATTTATATTCATATACTATAGTTTGTTCATCTCTTCCCCAACAGGAGAAGACCATCTTAGTTTCCAATTCGTGGCTACCACAAAAAAGAACTGCTGTACATGCTTTTGTACAAGTAGATCCTTTTCATTTTTTCTTTAGTATTTTTGGTGGGGAGAATAGAGTCAGTCAATAAATGTTTATTAAGCTCCCACTATGGTCCAGGCATCATTCTAAGTGCTGGAGTCAGAAAAAGAGGCAGAACAGTCTCTGCCTTCCAGGAGCTCACAGCCTAGGTGTAGTAATGGTATAATCGGATCAGAGAGTATGCACATGTAAATAACTTTCTGGGCATTCTTCCAAATTGCTCTCCAAAATGGCTAGGCCAATTGATGGCTCTATCAATAGTGTACTTGTAAGAGTAAAAATAACTAGCATTTATATGTTGCTGTGTAGGTTTGCACTGTGCTTGATAAATAGCATCTCACTGCCATCCTCACAACCACCCTGGGAAGTAGGTCCTATTATCATCATCCTTACTTTACAGATGAGGAAACTGAGACTAGAAGAGGTTAAGTTACTTTCCCAGGGTCATACAGCTAGTAAATATCTGAGGCTGGATTTGAACTCGGTTCTTCCTAACTCCAAGTCCAGCTTTCTGTTCATTGCAATCACCTCCCTGTTTTCCCAAAGCCTTTCAAACATTTGTCATCTTCGCCGGTCTGTGAGGTGTAATCTCAGTTACTTCATGTTATATTTCACTAGTTACTAGTGACTTGGAGCATTTTTTCCCCTGATTGTTAATAACTTGTATTTTTTTTTCCTTTCCTCTCCAAAAAAAGATTTTGAGTTACAAATTTTCTCCCCATCTTTCCCACCCCCCAAGATAGCAAGCCTACTGAACACCCCTTCCCCTAATTTACTCTCTCTTATATCTTCTATCCCTGCATCCCCTCTAACTTTTTAGTATAGCAAGATGGATTTCGATACCCCAGTGCCTGTATATTTTATTTCCCAGTTGCATGTAAAAAAATAAAAACTTATCTCTTGCTTTCTGGTATATAAACAGTTCTCACTTTATGTAAATTTGCATTGAGCAGGAACCCAAGCCTTCATGCTCTGACTCTGGGTAGGGGTAGCAGCAGCAGAGGTGGCAGCAGTGTCCTCCACTCCAGGCACTGAAGCTGCCCCCAATGTAGGGGCTGTGGAGGGTACAAGCCATGGAGAGGGCAGGGTCATAGAGAGCCCCCCAAGGGGAAGAGGAGGTGTTCAGAATGGTCCATTAACATTTAGCAAAAACTGGCTGTGTTATGTTCTGAGTTCTTCTCTTTTTCATAGTTTGGGCTACTAAGTCTTGTGTGATCCATACTGTGGTTCCTTGATAATTCAGCTACTTTGTAGCTCTTTGTATTTTTTCTTTGATCTGAAAGCTCTTCATTTTAGCTACTTATTGTGTGATTTCTTTCCAGAGAAATAGAAGGGGGCACTGTGAAGAGAGACAGAAGGATGGATTCTTTAACAATACTATTATTTGAAACTGCCTATTAGAAAAACTTACAGCTGATTGAAAACTAAATAGTTTGTCTCTAAACTTCTGGCCGTAATAATTTAGTCCAGGAGTGGGGAACCTGCAGGTTGGATACAACCTTTTGACTGAATCCAAATTTTACAGAACAAATACTTTTATTAAGGGGATTTATTCTGTGAAGTTTGGATTGGGTCAAAGGTCTACACTTAAGGACCTAGAGGGCCACATGTGACCTTGAGGCTGCAGGTTCCCCACCCTTGGTTTAGTTGGTCAAATTTTTAAGAGAAATAGGGCATCATTTAGGCAGGCTTGACAAGATGTACTCCTGCCCTCATCTTAAATTTCACTCTTGCTTCTTAAAACTGGGAATATTACTTAACAAAGCCTGATTTCTACTGCTATTTCTATAATAACTAAATAGACTGAGGGATGGGATTATTTCTTATTCATATTTTTATCACTCACAGTGCCTAGAAAAGTGTTTTGGGGGGGGTTGCTTTTTTTTTGGAGGGGGAAAGCAGGGCAGTTGGAGTTAAGTGACTTGCCCAAGGTCACATAGCTTGTAAGTGTTAAGTATCTAGGCAGGATTTGAACTCAAATCCTCCTGACTCCAGGGCCAGTGCTCTACTCACTGCACCACCTAGCCACCCATGAAAAGTGTTTATTATTAAAGATTAGGTCTCCATACCTCATTCAGGGTGGAAGCGCAAGGGCTATTCATGGGCTTGGTCTCACTCTGATCATTTTCCAGGTTCGGGTAATTTGCCCATCTTTGGACAGTTTGGTGCCCCCCCCACTCCCTAGGATAAACCATAGCAATGCCAGACTTAGTTCAGACACTATTGACTTGACCCACTGTGGCTCAAAATTCCTGAGCTCAAGAAAGCTGATAGTCATCCATTTTCCCCCAGTAGCATGACCAACAGAAGAGCTCTTTGCACATAGCACATAATCAATTGATATTTTTTGAATGAAAATAGTTTTAATAGAGAAAATCTTTTAAAGATAGCATCAACTTTTGGGTTTTACTTTGTTTCTTTAATTTATTTTCCTTTCCTTCATTTTTTTCCTATAGACATCTGTAGTAATAATTAGACTTAAATCTAAAATTGGGCTGGTACATTATGAAAGAATAATAACTTCAATATGACATAGATAATAGTATAAGTTTTTGCTGAAAGACAGTAACATACTCGAGTGGCATTGAAACATGCATAGATTTTGTCATTATCAAATGGATCTCAGCATTTTTATCTTCTTTTTCATAAAATGGCTTATATTTGGATAGATTAGAAATGCTTTGGGGACACTGTCATGTATATTATCACACTTCATCTTTGTCTCTCACCAGCCCCAGTCCCATACTCTACCATATTTCTATAATGATTGTATATTTATGAGGTGTTTAAGAGAACAGGTAATGCAGAGTAGTGGAGAAGGAGATAACCTCAGAGTTATCCTTTGCCTTTGACCCTGAACAAGGCTTAACTCTCATGGCCTCTACTAAGAACATAAATTGCAGAAGAGTTTGCTCATTGGAACTTCTAACACCAATGAAATCACAAGTCCAAACAAGTAAATAACATTTTAAGAAAGGCTGTTGTTGTTTATCCTTTGTTCTCGAAGAGGACCATGACATCAGAGAGGTGATGCCATGACATGCAACTGAATTGGGTTTAAGTGAAGGAGGGCTGGGCAAAGTCACCTGCCTCACTTTCTCCAGAGTAAGGCCAGGAAGACTTCGGTTCAGGTTTTGCTTCTTCTGACCCATACTAGCTTTCTGACCATCAACAACTCAGTTGACACCAGACTACTCTTTAAATGAGTTGCTAATATGCACTGATGGAAGTAATTTCCCTTCCTGGAGTTCCTTACACTGATTAAATTATGAGAGAGAGAGAGACAGAGAGAGAGGGAGAGAGGGAGGGAGAGAGAGAGAAAGAGAGAGAGGGAGAGAGAGAGAGAGGGAGAGAGAGAGACAGAGAC
>JAQQSW010024286.1:0-10118 GCA_028646575.1 Pseudocheirus occidentalis | reverse complement strand
CTCTCAGACAATCCTGCTGGTACAGCCGCCTCCGCTGCCTCCTTGCCCTGGGAGCAGTTTGGCCGGACCCGCTCTTCTCCTCCCCAGTTAGCAAAATCCACTGACCTTTCTCTTAGCCTTTTTGTCTTCTGGCCTTATAAATGTGGTAACTCTGCCTCCAGTGCAGCCGATCTGCTCTCCTGTAGCCGCAGTTCCCCACCCAATGCCCCAGGGCCTGAGCCGGCCCGAGGTTTCTGCCGGGGGTCGCAGACTGCTACGAAGAGCCCGCCTGCTGCGCTGCCTGTAGCAACAGATGTGCTTTCAGTCTTGTGGAGAGTTTTGGAGCTTGAAAATCTGTTTAGCGTCCCATTTCATGAGTTTTTTAGTGTGTTTGTGTGGGAGCTGTGGTCCTTTGCTGCTTCTATGCTGCCATCTTGGCTCCGCCCCCAGACCTCATTTTTCTTGATCCCACTTAAACCAAGTGCCTTCTCTGTTGATTATTATTTTTTATTTGTCCTGTATGTAGCTTGCCTGTACACATAATTATTTCCACTTTGTCTCCCCTATTGAATTGTGAGCTCAGGGGAAGGATTTTTCTTTTCTTTCCTTTTATTTTTTTTGCCCTCTGTCCAGTACTTAGTATAGTGCCTGGCAGATAAAAGGTGCCAGGCAAATGTTTATTGACTGCCTCATTAATCTAACCATCTATTTGTAGGGATCATAGGATATAGAGCTAGAAGAGATTTTTAAAAATCTTCTAGGCCAAGGTACTCATTTTACAAAAAATAAAAATAATAAAATAATAAAAAATGAAATTCAGAGACATTAACTAATATGCCCAAGGACACAGAAAGCAAATATAATCTGGGTTCCAGTCTCCTGATTATAATTCCAGTCCTTTTTACTATAGTACATTAAACTATTCAGGAGTGGGGAACCTGCCACCACCTGTGGCCCTGTAGGTCCTCAAGTGTGTCCCATCACAGAAGTTTGGGTTCAAAGGGCTGCACTTGAGGACCTAGAGGTCCACATGTGGCCTTGAGGCCACAGGTTCACCACCCCTGCTTCACATTAATACCTCAGAAGAAAAGGCCACAGAAGCCTTCTAGGACAATCTCTTCTGTTTCTAGCCTACATGAATGGAGAAGATATTTATACTTTTTCTTTACTTTTAAAAATTATATTGTTATAAGATGAATAAATTAAAAGCATTAAAATTCATAAGCCATTACAGATAAAATTTTTGGAAAAATTGATTTGACTTCAATTTTTAAAAGTCTATAAATATGATGTTACTTTTAAAAAATTGTATTCCAATATTATTACCAAAAATATCTCTTTCCTTTTAAAATATTATTAACCCCTGTTCTTACTCTGAATGATTGTGTAATGTAGCCATCTAAATACCTAACTTGAAACTAAACCAATCCTGTGATGATATTTTAATTTGACTAACAAAGTTTATGGTTTTCCTTGAGCTTCTTTTCATTTTATTCCTATCTTGGGCCCTTTTCAGTTATAAGTGCTAGTATTGCCATAGGGAAGAATTTATTTAAAATACCATATTTCACATTCTTTATATGGCTTGTGCATCATTTTTTGAACTATTCATTTAAACCTCCTGTGAAAATGTGTGTGTGTGAATAAAAGAAAATAAGCACAAAGCTAAAATAATCCCCCAATGCTGAAAAGAAAAAAAATATCAAGAGCAACATGACTAAAATCCTAGTTTCTAAACTGGGTGACCCATGAACAACAAACGCAGGGCCCTATCATTCTGACAAGCTTTGCTTGCCCAGCTTAGCTCGAAGGAGCCAGCACACAGGTTGAAAGAGAAAGATTCTCTTAAGTGTCAATCCCTCCTGCTGGCTCAAGAGAACAAAGCAGGCCGGTAAAGTGAATCAGATAGCACACTGTGCATGCCCAAGAGTCAGAATAAAGCCCAGAGGTCTAATTTCAGCTTTACCAGCCTTGGTCATGTCCCTTTAAGTTCACTAAGTCGGATATACCTGTAAGCAAGCAGTCTAATGTTTTTATGATCTCATTGCTGTGAAAGCATTTAATAATAAGCCTCAGAAGTTAGAAAGTAAGAAGTAAATCTATGATGTCTAATGCCAAGGTTGTGTTCAATGTGTTGAAAGTTGATTAGGTTTCCTTTTAACACTTCTTGAAACTGACATTTCAGTACAGATTTATTTTTTTCCCTACAAAACTTGTTTTTTTCATATACTTGATTCAGGATGATATACTGCCAAAACGGTCAAAGGATTCTGAGGTAACAAGTAAGAACTGAAAATACCTTTTGTATTCACCTAAGAAATGAGAAATTTTATCATGTCCCTGGGTATCAACGCAAGTACAAACTTTTGGGCCTGCTCAATTAACATCATTGAATTATTAACATTTTAAAGAGATCATTTAGTTCTTGATTCCTGTGACTACTAAGAGAAGAAATATACTTGAAATAGATGAATATATGCTTACTCTTCCTGACTCCAAAATTAACTGTTTTTCAATTATAAAACATTTTTGTCATATTTTTAAAATTTGCAAAAGAAAAAATATGTAATTTGTATGTTTTGTGTCTCTAGTATCTGACTTTAGTCAGCTCTTTTATTGTGATTATTCCTTTCTACATATGCATTCACACATGTGTGCATATACATACTTTTAGAGGAAGAGTTAGGTCCATATTTCCTTATGCAGGTGAAGAAGGGACAGAAAGATGCAAAGGCTAGTTAGGTAAAGGATTTGAATTGAACCTTTGCAGTGATCATGGTTTTCTCATTAACTGACAGTTTAATGGAGAGCCTTAATTATTACTTTTTCTCACCCCCCCCAATACAACCATAACATTGGGCATGCAGAATAATGAAGAGCATCTTTAGTATAACTGCTGATTACACTTACACAAAAGGCATTTGCTGAAGTAGCTGTTGTGTACATAGCATAATTTTTAGTAGCAGCATTATTATCAAACAGAAAATGATAATATATTTCACTGTCTATGGTTTGCAAAGCACTTTCTTCCTATCAACCCTGTAAGGTAGGTTATAGAAGTATTATTATACCTGTTTTATAGATGAGCAATCTGAATTTCAAAGAAGCTAAGTGATTGGTCCATAGTCACAGCCTGTGGATATCTGAGCTGGGATTTGCACTCAGACCATACAGTTACATTCATTCTTATTTCATTGACACATGATATCTTTTCCTAAATTCCTACTCATGGGATTGTCAGGTCATGGGATTGGGTCCAAGAAGTGAAAAAATAAAACAGGCAGCCTAATAGTTTAACTTTATTGATGAGTTAATATGTACAGATAGTTGAAGTAACTTGCTCAAGTAGTAAGCAGAAGATTCAGAATTTAGTGCTAATCCTTTAGATTGCAAAGCATGGGTCTTCCCTCTACACCACTATTACTTCATTGTAATTTCTAGTCTGTGAATTGAAGTAGGTTTCATATTTAGATCTCACAGTCTGGGGCAGAGACTTCTAAGAACAATACTGAAAAAAACAGATGAATCTATGTCACTAAGATGGATAATCCTTCTAGCAGTTAAGATCAGAACCCATCTATGCCATCTTGTTTTGTGTAACTCATGTTGTTTTCTCATAAATCCTTCATAGAGGATGTCAATAACATGCTGGAGATACATAAAATACTGTAGTTGAGATTGCTTGATATTGTATGGATGCCAGTGGATGAGGCAGGTTGACTATTAGTTATACCTCTTTCTCACTCACCTCCTTTTCCAGTAACATCTCTCTTATATTGTTTTCCTTACTTCTTGAAAATGGTTGACTGGTAATACTTTGCTCCGGATTTTTACCCACTGTGCACTTTTCCATTGCCCTTTAGGTTACTTGAAATTTAATTCTTCAAAGATTGCTATTCCTTGATACACTCAAACAACACTGTAATAAGAATACTGATTTTTTTAAAAATAGATGTTTGTTTCAGGAAGAAACTTGGTGTCCTTAAAAGCATTGTACAATTTCACAGAGGCAATCTAGCCTCCTCTTCTCTTCAATTATAGATCCATTTCATTGCCATCTGTGCCCGTCAAAGATCAGTATACTAATGGACAAGTTCTATGGGTTGACTTTTCAACCATGTGCCATGGTTTGGACAACAGAAAACATTTTCAATTGAACAAAGATCTATTACATGAAAATAATTATTTGTCTATAAAGGTAATCTTCAGATCAAACCTACAAACTAGGAAAGAAGAATACACTAAAATAGTCAACTTCATTTTTTCCAGCTAATCTCTTTTACTACCCACTGCTTTACTTGGTTACTTCTCCATGAACATCATGCTCCTCCTAGGAAAAGCTCATCACCTGTTGAACATCATGCTCCTCCTAGGAAAAGCTCATCACCTGAAATACAATCATTGTGGAGATTAACTCTGCTTTGATACTCAGCACCTTCTCATAACTCCAGATGCTTCTTTGTTCTGATTGGAGGGTTAGAGTACAGAGCAATGAATCCCTCCCAAAGCCTCCCCTTATAGAGACTAGAACTTTTGTAGCTTACTTCATTTGCCAGTAGCTATTCTGTTTAGTTTTGAGTGTATAAAAATCATGTTCCTTGCTTTTAACACCTCCTGACACCTTTTCAGCTTCCTTTTCCATCCCCTGTTAGATTGTAAACTCTTTAAGGGCAGAGGCTGTCTTTCCCCCCCCTTATTTTTAGCCTTAACAGAGTGTCTGGCCCATTGTAGGTGCTTAATGAATGTTTATTGACTATTAACTAAATATCACAAATAATCTCTATGAAGAACTAGCATTATGTGATATTTTCCCAAGCCTTGATATTGAAAATTAAATAGCAAATTCACCAAATACATATTTCTTACTGTGACTCAGTTTGACCATGACATAAAATCAAGCAAAACCAGTCTTATGTGAACCTCTCTGTTGGAAGATTCAAGGTTCCATTACAAACATTATGGCATTATCTGGCAAAACTCCTGTCTCAGATGGAATCAATACCATATGAATCTAAATAGTTCTTCCAATGTCCAAAAAACTATTCCTAGTATGTTGTCTTATGTTGAAGATTTTTCTGTTGGGTATCTAGGTAACTCATTTCCATAACTGACCTTATCATGGTATTTCCTGATCAGTTATATAATCCTTCCTAAAATGAACCTGCATCATACAAGGGTTGACATAACATTATGGTAATGGATGACTTTGTGTCTTGCAGCCAAAAACTCTCAAATAACTTCCTGTCAAAATTTTGAAATTAATTTCTATTCTTCAAGAATTAAATAATGAAGCTCTAAAAATCTCCAACATAGTTTACCTCATTCCCCTCAAAGAAGATGCTTAAACAGTCATGTCATTCCAATTTATTTTTAAAAAGTCATTGCCCACCTACACTCTAATGACATAGTTAAGCATTAATTGACCTGACAATTTCCCACTGCAACTAAGGAATGAATTGCTGATTTTCCCTTTTATCATGATTACTATCAGAAGTATTCCCAAGTAGTTAAAAACCAGTCACAGGAAAAGAGAAACTATAAGTGCTTATTCCCACATGATACATTTGGAAAGCTATATTACACAACAAGAGAACAGAAGTAACATGTCTCCAGACAGAGTAGCTCATTCGTCATAATCAATAGATATATATTGTTAGGTAACTTGATTTCTCTCAATAAATCTGCGGTCTAACATTTGCATATCATCTTTGGATAAAGACTCATATTAATTTCATAAGTTAACATACCATGTTGCAAATGTCTGAATTTTCAGTCCATTCAATAGTTAAGAATACTTGCCAGCTATGATAGTTTATAAGTTAATTGACAATTATTCTTTTCCCTAAAATTAGGTAGAGTTCCAATTGGGGGTAAAAATTAAACTATCCACCAAGAATTGGTACTATCTGCATTTTTAATACCTTAAGTATTATGTTCTAGCATGGCTTCAAATTCCTTAGAATAACTCCTGATATTCCAAGGTATAATTGGTTTAGAATTTAATTTCCATAATAAAATGTTGATAGGAGAAAACATCAGGACATTTATACAAATGAGTTCTATGGTCACTTTTCCTGTCATTGTTTTTCCCTACTTCCAATATTATTTTTTTAAAACCCACATAATATTTTTTAAATGCTTCAGTTTAAAATTCAAATGGCATTTTATTAGAAGTTGGGGAAAAATTACTCCTATATGATCCTAAGGTTCATAATTCCCTAGGAAATCAGTTATTATACAAAAATCCCTGTGGATGTTTTTTCTTTGTTTAAATAATATTCTGTAATTTACATTAACATACTTTATAATAGCATTTTAAAAGCAAAGAATAAAGCTTTTGAGTTCTAAATTAAGATTCCCCCATCAGCATTTCTACTCACTTCAGATATTTTCTGATACAAAGCTTTGGTCCCTCCTTTCATGATATTATTCTGAGGCAGTAAAGCCAATAACCACTGCTTCATAATGCTAAGCACTCCAGTGGGAAACACAAACAGAGCGCATAAACCAAAGTATTCATTTCATGAGGTTTTATTAAAAGGTTTCACCTCTAAATTGAGCTGTCATCCACAGTTGGGAAACTTTTTTACCACAATTTATTTTAACTATGTAAAACATTAAAGGAATGAATTTCTCCAGTTTTTCATATAATGGGGCATGACCTCTCCTACTCACTATGAGCAATCTACAGTGCCTTTAATCAAATTGCCTGCAGAGTAAAAATACGCCATATGTTTTTCCACTTTCCCAAGTTCTCAGAAATGACCTTAACTTCGTTAACATGCTATAGATTTCCGGGTATATCAAGTAAGCTCTTTGGAGTTCTCACAGGGAAACTACCCTGAATGATTAAAAGATTATGTCTAGACGAGGGCATTCAGTAATTTATATATCATTCATTTGTGATATAGCTCTATATAGCTTTTCAAGGAATTGCATTAACTGCTTTTCCAGTTTCCTCAAATGTTACTCTCAGTAGACAGTGTCATAGGTCATTACAAATGTTTCCCTTATGTAAGCAATTCCACTTTTCTATTAAAATACTAATTTCCATCCTATCACAGTATGTTTTGAAGTAGCGTCTATATTATAAAAAAAGTCAAGTCGCTTTGAAATATTAAAGGAATATATTTAAGTGAAGGGTTTTCAGACAGGTTGTTTTTTCCTGCATTCCTGATGACAGAAAGATTTTAGCCTAGAAAGTCAATAGTAAATTTTATTAAAGTCATTATTTTCCTGTTACAGGTCTCATACTTTAAATAAACTACAGCTGACAATGCTGTCTTACATATTGTCACACTGTAAAATGCCCCCTCTTTATTACCGCAGGGATAACTCATTTAGAACTTTGAAAGTGTTTTCACATTGGAGTTGCTCATTTTCAGAGCTGGCCTATGGCTGCATTTAAAGAATGTGTTGCATAGTTGAGACTTTTTCTCTTTTCCACTAAACATTGTAGGGAAAAATATAAACTTGCCAACACAACATTTTTGAGATAAAGATAAATGTCCCTTCTGCTTAGATTAAATGCATCTCAGTCTTTCCATATTAGTGTAGTATGACTGCCCATTTTATTTTTTCCCCTTAGATACTATGGCAAGTATAAAGTATACACTGTGTTTTATTTCACTCTCATTTTCACTGACAAAAATTGCATTATTTCCTGTATAATCTTCTCTCCAACATCATTTTATATAACATCACCTAAATCATAAGATTGTACAGAAGTAATGAAGAAAATAATGACACAAAAAGCATTCTTATAAAGAACAATGGCCATATATTTATTTCGAAAAACTATTCCATCAGTCAAAGGCTGCTGAAGAACAGCAACTTGATATGCTTCCATTTCAAATCTCCACCAATAGCTTGTCTAGTCTTATTTTTCAATTTACAAAATCACAGACTTTCTAAGTTGGAATGGATTAAAGGCCATCTTGTTCAACCTATACCTAAAATATATACCTGCTATGTTTCCAACATGTGGTCTTCCAGTCTTTGATTTTCCTTCAGTGTTGCCAAATCCTCTACCTTCCAAGGAAATCTACCCTCTTTCACATAAGTTGTTCTTATATGGAAGGTTTTTTGTTTGTTTGTTTGATTTTGTTGGGTCTTTTCCTCTACACAAAAAATAAAGTTTTTTTTTCTAGAACTTTAGCCAAATGCTTCTAGCTCTGCCTACTAAGCAAAACACTATTTCTAATTACAATGATTATTAATATTTAGAATATTAATAATAACTAACACTTGCATAGAGCCCTAATATTTGCAAAACCTTTTACAAATGTTCTCCCAGGATGTCATACCCCTGCGAGGGAGGTAGCACTATTATTCTTTATTTTTTAAAAAAATTTGATTTGTTTATTTACTTTTAGTTTACAAGATTCAGTTCCACAATTCCTTAAGTTTCAAATTTTCTTACCTCTTTCTACCCCCAGCCCATGGCGGCATGCAATCAAGTATAGGATCTGCAAATACTTTCACATTGAACATTAGTCTGGTTGTATAGAAGGGTTGTAACCAATGGAGTAAACAATGGGGAAAAAATAGAGAACCAAACATTAAAAAGAACTATAGCATGTAGATTGCTTCAGTCTCCGTTTGAACTCTGTTCTTTCTAGATTTTTCTCTGAATGTAGATATCTCCTTCCATCCTGAGACTTGTGGAGTTGTCTTATAATTGTGCATTGCTGAAGAGAGTCCAGTTTATCAAAGTTGATCATCACACATACAAGGTGTCTGTGACTGTGTACAAATTTTTCCTGGTTCTGCTCTTCTCACTTAGCATCAGTTTGTACAGGCCTCTCCAGGTAAATATGAATTCCATCTCCTCCGCATTTCTTATAGCATAATAGTATTACGTTACATTCATATACCACAACTTGTGTAGCCATTCCCCAATTGATGGACATCCCTTTAATTTCCAGTTTTTTGCCACGACAAAGAGAGCTGCAATAAATATTTTTGTACATATGGGTCTTCCTCCTACTTCTATGATTTCTTTGGGATACAACCCAGAAGTGGTATTACTAGGTCAAAGAGAATGAAATTATTTATAGCCCTTTGGGCATAGTTCCTGATTGCTCTCCAGAATGGTTGTATCAGTCCACAGCTCCACCAACAATGCATTAGTATCCCAGTTTTTCCACATCCTATCCAGCATTTGTCATTTTCCTGTTTTGTCATCTTAGCCAATCTGACTGGTGAGATTTGGTACCTCAAAGTTGTTTTGATTTGAATTTTTCAAATCAATAGTGATTTAGGGAGAAGAGCCAAGATGGCGGTGTAGAAGCAGCAAGGTCCCGCAGCTCCCACATCGCCACCCTAAACACCCAGAAAATATGAGCCCAGACAAAGTCTAGGAAAGTCTAGGACTCTCAGACTCACAAAAATACAGAGAACACAGCTCTTGCTGAAGGCAGCTCAGCAGGGGCTCAGCACGGCCGCCAGAGCGGAGGCTGGAACAGCCTGAAGCTGAGACTGAGGCCAGGCCTGGGATGGTGGGAAGGAGCTGAGTCTAGCCCCGCAGCCAGCCTGCAGTGGTTCTACAGCCTCCAGCACCCCCACATCTGCCAAGGCGTGAGGAGCAGGACAGAGAGGCCCAGCTCCCACCACAGCGGAGCAGAGACTCAGCCCAAAACCACACGGCCAGGCAAGGCCCCAGGGCGGCCACGAGGAGCAGCAGAGCCTCCCAAGCCCCAGCGTGAGTCTGCTTCAAAGAAAATCTAAAGCACCGGCCTGAGGGGAGTTTCTGTCAGAGAGGGTTAGTGAAAGCTGAAACTTTGAAACTTAATTGGGTGGATAAAGCAATTCGGCCATTCTACCCCCGGGGCAAGGAAGCAGTGGGGGAGGGGAACTACTGGACCCAGCAGCAGTGGCCCCCACCAGGCTGCTTCAGAGCCCCTGGCCTGTGGACTCTGCAGGGGGGCTGAATCGATTGATCCAGGCTAAGTGCTCTTGTGTTGAGTGGCCTGGATCCAGATCGTGGTCTTGGGTGGTGGTCCTGGGGTGCACTTTCAGCAAGCCAAAGCTGGGGGGACTTGCAACACCCCCCTAATAGCTCCGGCAGTTGGGAAAACCCCAGCGATTTGGAACAGAGCTTCCCCCGTTGGAAGCAGAGTTTCACAGACCTAAAAAAA
>JAQQSW010024285.1:0-10118 GCA_028646575.1 Pseudocheirus occidentalis | reverse complement strand
AACCTTGCTCTCATTGAATTTGGCTTAGGGAAGGAATGATATAAACTCTAAACTGGGTATCTTGTCACACAGGAGAGTAGGGGGAATGGGGATGAAAGGTGGGATGATGGAGGGGAGGGCAGGTTGGGGGGGAGGGTTGCTGGAAGTACACACTTCAGTAAAGGGACAGGGACAGGGTAGAGAATAGAACAAGGTGGGGTGGGATAGGAAGGAGGGACCTATAATCAGTCTCTTACATTATGTCCACTGTGGAGATGTTCTGTGTAATTACACATGTACAGCCTGTATTGAATTGCTTGTCCTTCCAGTGGGGGTGAGTGATGAGGAAGGAAGGGAAAGAATCTAGAATTTAAAGTTCTATAATCAAATGTTAAAAATATGTGTGTGTGTGTGTATTTGTAGTAGTAGTAGTAGTAGTAGTAGTATTAACTACATGCAAATGGGAATTAAGATATACAGACACTGGGGTAGGGAGATGCATCCTGCCCCACTGGAAAGTCTGGGGGAGCACATAGGAGAGAGCATATTGGGGGAGGGGCTATACAGTGGAATCGCTGTTTTGGGGTGGTAGGTAGAGGAAAGATGGGGAGAAAATTTGTAACTTTAAATTTCATGGAAATGAGTGATGTAAACAAGAAAATAAATTAATTAATTTAAATCTTTTTTAAAAAGAAAATTTGTGTGACCTTGGGCAAGTCATTTAACCCCAATTGCCCTGCCTTCCCCCCTCCAAAAAGACAAAAAAAAGAAATAGTGAAAATTAAAGATGCCATTCCCCACACCTCCCAATCAAAGTTCACAGTTTACATCCTGAATTCTGTCCCTTTGGGATGTGTGCACCCCTGTTTAAGAACCTTTGGACTAGATGATCTCCCAGATCTGTTCTAGCACTAATATTCTGTCACTCAGATCTTAAATGGTCTTTGTTTTAAAGGAGAAAATGTCTTTACTGGTTAGAGGGTCCAGAAGAAGACCTCCAGTCTATACTACATGAGGATGACTTAAAGGAACCAGAGACTTGGGGGGGGCATATTAGCTGCCTTCAATGATCAGAAGTGCTATTACATGGAAGAAGGATCAGTTTTGTTCTACTTGAGTCCCAAAGGGCAGAACTATAAGCATTAGGTAAAAGTTGCAAGGAAGTAAATTGAGGCTTGAAATTTGAGCTCTTGGGAAATATAGACGTAGATGGGAGCTGGAGACACCCATGGCACCAGTATTGGAGTGGGCATTCTTTTTGAGATGCACTTTTTGAGTAGATGCCTGTTGAAATCCCTTCCAATGCCATTATTTGGGGTTATTTAAAGAATCTTGACTTTTCCCAAAGACAATCGAACCTTCTCCACTTCTGGGGCCATCTTAGTACCCATTTACAGTGTCTGTCCAAAACACACACATACACACTCTCATTCATTTCTTCTGACAGTAATATTCTGTTACATTTGTAATTCACAAATAGTTTAGCCATTTCCCAGTTGAGGGGCACTATTTTGCTTCTAGTTTTTTGCTACCACAAAGAATGTTTCTATGAACATTTTGTAATATAAATCTATATCTGTATCTTCCTATCTAGAGAGAGAGAATGAGAATTATGGGGGGGAGAGACTGAGAGAGATAGAGGACCTTTCTGCATTTGACAAGAGTGAAGTCTAATAAGAAGGTTTTTCCAAATTATATTTTTCACTGAAGAAACTGGATTGGAGCTCTATAAAACTAGGTGACAGCTGTAATAAATAACTTAAAAGCTACAAGCTTGAAAAAGCGTCCTTTATCTAACTTTGTGTAGTATAAGCAGGGTTTTTTTGGTGACATGACATTTAAACCATAATGATAATGTATAATTTTCTGTGGCATTTCTTAAATATCTACTGTGTACTAACAGAGTTTGGATGTTGGGAGCTGGGTCTTGGCCTCAGCTCCATAAGAATGACCTTTAGAAATAATGCCCACCCTGCCTCTCTTGCCAGATTTGTTGTGAAGACCATTGATTAAAGAAATATTAAAATATTTCTTCACATTCCATGAAAAAGATGATGTAGCCATTCACCTCCACTCACTCCACCCTTCTTAGTTGGTTTTTTTTTTTGTTTGGTATTTTGGGGGTTTTACCCTACAGATTTTTTCACCCTGATTCCTTTCCACTGTAGAATAAATATAATTATAAAAGGCATAGACCTATAGACTTTACATGCAGATATGTTCTTTTTAAACTATGTTTATTAGCATTATAATTTGGGCTGCATTTAAATAAGGCTATCTCTTTAGGACTTAGTCTGTTCAGATTCGTGAGGGTCAGTACTGGGCTCACAGGCAATATTGAATATTTGGAAACAAGAAAAGAAACCAGGCTAGACAGATTTGATAAAGTTGGTAAACTAGAGTGGATGCTTAGAGGTCAAGTGCACCTGGAAATTAGATGGATGGTCATACGCTCCTGCTTCAACTTCCTGACTCTCCCATAGTGTTTCTCCATTCCTCAAAGTAAAAAATAACCCTGAGCAAAAAAAAAATTTGAGAACCAATGGACTAGAGAAATAACAAAGGAAAATTACTTCCTTCTGAGAAGTAAAAAACAAGATACGTTGGATGCAACAAAATCCATGGGATGCCACTGAATCGGGGTCCAAGGGACCATTTTAATTAGAGGACATTAGACTTGGAACTTAGGTGAAAAGGATTTCCTTTCTAAATGGCCAAGATCAACACCAAAAAAGAGTTCTTGATTAAACTAGAAAATGAAACCAGAAATCACCCTTAAGTATCTATACTATACATCTATAATTTGCCAAATCTTTTTGAGAAGCCTAGACTGAAAGCTCCCTGAGGCTTCTGGCTGGCTGTCTCTGTATTGGAAAGGACCAGGAACACTTGGCTTGGCAGGTAGAAGACAATTTCCTTGTCTTTGCTTGCCACTGTGTCTTTATTCCATTTATTCATCATATGGGAAGAGAGAAGAAACTTAGAATTTGAAAACTGGAGTGAGAAATTCTGCAACTGTTTAGTACCTATTGGACAAAACCATTACCTGGTTTATAGAATCTCTCAGAGAAAAAAAAAATTGAGATGTATATGGAATGCTTACTGTAAGCTAGTATGAAGGTTCTGACAGAGGGACCCAAGACACTGGACTAGGAAAAGCCTGCAAGGAAAAGACTAAGCCTGTGGGCAATATTAATCTGCTGACAAGAGCTGATATTTTGTTCTAAAGAGGAACCTGAGGTTGAGAAAATCCTGTTTGGCCAGGAGGGACTTCAGAAGCAAGACTCTGAGGGAACAGCATAGAAAAACTCCTCCTAAGGGGAGCCTTTAGCAGTGTGTAGCAAGTAGGGTCCCAAGGAGACCTATCCTGCTAAGTGCCATCCAGTGAAGGCATTGAGACCCATTCAGCAAAGCCATGCAGTGGTATCATGGCACTGCATTCTCAGTATCACAAGTTGCCCTTCTACATGTGGACACTGGCCACGCGTGTTCCCAATGTGTGTGCCTTTCCATATGTATTCTATCCATGGGCCCTCTCTTTCCACAGGTGCTGTATTTGTATGAGAGCCTGCTCTGGGTTTATGGGAGAAATATTTTATTGCTACTTTTCTTACTGTGCCTTTTCATTCAGTGCCCTTGCTTTGAACTCATTGTACCCTCTGGCCAACTAATAGAGGTTAATACATCTGGGTTCTTGGCTACAGTTTTTTTAGGAACTGCAGATTCAGATAGTATCTTGAACCTATGGTAACTATTCCCTGGAGTACCTGCTCTGTGAGTTATAGGGGTAGCTCCAGTTGCTACATTTGTAAAGATTTTTCCCAGTCTCTCCCACATTATGGTAAATAGTTCCTACAAATCAAGCAACCAATTGTGGTCTGCTCCATTAGACACCAAGATACAGACACCCCTGATCTATTGGAAGTAGCAGGCAAAAAATTACTCCTAAGGGACAGCAAAATCACTAGGGGAGGCTTCTGTTTGGGGGCTGCCCGGAGACATGTTGCATCAGGAAGCAAAAGGAGATCACTAAGAAGTTTTAGGAAACAGAATCATGAAGCTCTAATCTCTGGTGGGCACGTTTCCAAGGTGTTCCCACAAAAGAGCATTAATATGCCCATTCCTGATATCACTAGCTTCTCTCTCTCTCTCTCTCTCTCTCTCTCTCTCTCTTTCCTCTCTTTCTTTTCTCTCTGTCTGTCTCTTTCTTTATATAGATAGATATTAATAAAATATATCCACTGAAATCATTGAAAATTCTGTCAGAATTTTTTTTTAATCTGGTATGGAATCATAGAATTGTTTTAAAAGAAATGTAGTTTCATAACTTTCCAATAATGCAGTCACTTAACCTACTTTAATTATTCTGTACTAGAAGCCCTTGGGACAGTTTGCCTGAACAAATAGGTGAGGCCAGTGAGTAAATCGCATGTAACTTAGATAAATAGCTGCTTTCAAAGCCTGGTACCCGGAAGTCTTAAGAAGTGTTGAAGGTGCTTAGACTAAGCAGTAACAACTTTCAACATTCCCCCTCCAGCAGTACTTAGGCTACCTGGCCCTCATTTTTCTCCAGTGAGAACTGATTTCCTGACATCTCCCCCACAAAAATATTGAATGACATTTGTTTTTTAATTAGAAGAAACAAAAATTTAAAAACAAGAACAAAAACTTCCTTCTCTGTTATTTTCCCCCAAGTCTGTCTGAGGTGGAAAGGTGGCACATTTCCCTTAAACCGAAATCATAGGCACTCTAAAGGCAAAACTCCAACTGGTTGGGAAAAGTACATAATGAGCAAACAGGTAGTTTAATCTGTCTCCTCCCCCTTGCATGTTGTTAGGCATGTTTTCCTTGTTTACATTTTTACCTTTGCACATTCAATTCAACCAAGTTCCGGCTGCTTAGTTGGGCAGCCAAGTTGGCAGAAGTTCATCCTGCCTTGCACACATCCCAGGCCCAGGGAGTCCTCAGTGTGTAATTTCTAGAAGGTTAGGGCACAGTGGGACAGTCAGCCTCAAAAGCCCTACCTCAAAACAATACAACCTCTAACCCATTCAGCCTTGGGTTGGCAGTATCCAAGCTCTATCACTGAGGGACTTTAAGAAAATCACTTCAGTGATTTCCCTCAGTGCCTCAGTTTCCTGATTTAGAAAATCAGGAAGTTCTACCTTATCTCTGAGGTTCTCTCCAACTCTAAAATTCTATGATATTTCCCAAATAACTTTATTAAGAGTGTGACCAAGGTTCAGGAGTCTATGAGATTTATTTCTACATTTTTGGTGGAGAAGGCATTTTTAATGTTAATATTGACAAGTGGTATAAGAAATTACCTTTAACTGGTATAGTAGAAGGGAGTGTTTTGACAGGAATTGGAACAAATTATAGTAGGTGCTTGTTACTGAACAGGATTGAATTTTCAGATCTCCTTCCTTTATATGTTAAGGAGGACTCAATATACAAAGAATTCAAAATGAAACTAACAAGATTCACTTAATACCTGGTCTGAATTCAAAGAGACAATCCCAGAGTTCCCCTCTTTACAAAGAAGGCTGTATTGGGGAAAAAAGGGATGGGATCAGCTCAGACCATTGAGCTTTGAAGTCCTTTGCTCTCATTCCTTGGCCCAAAAGCAGGCTCTTTCACTGAATCTCAGTGGCAAAGAAAGTCAGAAGCCATCTAGGAAAACCGCAAATGTGGACATGAGTACTTTCTACCATATACCTGATGACCTTTCATCCAGGCTTTGCTTGAAGACCTCCAGAGAGGAGTTTACTACTTCAGAAGCCAGACCATCCTTCGCCTCTCTCTCTCTGTCTCTGTCTCTCTGTCTCTGTCTCTGTCTCTGTCTCTCTCTTCCCCCCCCCCGTGTGTCTCTCTCTCTCTTCCTCTGTCTCTTCCTCTGTCTCTCTCTTTCTCTCCCTTTCTCTCCCTTTCTGTCTCTGTGTCTCTTCTTTCCTCTGTGTCTCTCTGTCTCTCTCTGTCTGTCTCTCTGTTTCTGTCTCTCTCTCACACACACACACACTCTCTCTCTCTCTCTCTCTCTCTCTCTCTCTCTCTCTCTCTCTCTCTCTCTCTCTCTCTTTGATCTTGAACTAGTGTTTGATCTCTTAGATACCCCAGGCAGCTTGGAGTTGCTGGAGAATTGCTGATCTGCACGAGTGCAGATGAGATCATTGGCTCCAAACCTGCTGATGGTCGTCAGGCCTAGATCTACTTTTCTTCTCCTTCTTAGTTCTGCCCTCCAGGGCCAAGCAGAACAAGCGTAAACCATTCGTCATGAAACTGCTTTCCAAATACTTGCAGAGACAACTCTCCCAAGTTTTCACTGGATGAACCCACAAGGATTTCCTTGTGAAGCATCTATATTATCATTAGTATGGAAACCTCCCAGTGTGGAAACAACCTATCAATGATTTTTCTATTAAATCCTGGACAGTTACTTGAGATGCTTGTTTTTTGTTGTTTAATTTTCGTTTCTTCTCACTAAAAAACAAATGACTTGCCTAGGATATCAGAGATGAGGTTTGAACCTAGGTCTTCTGAACTCAATTCTCAAATCATTCACTACACAGAACTGACTCTAGTGGAAGAATTTTTTTTGAGAGGGGAAGGCAAGGCAATTAGGGTTAAGTGACTTGTCCAAGGTCACATGGCTAGTGTGTCAAATGTCTGAGGTTGGATTTGAACTCAGGTCCACCTGACTTCAGGGCCAGTGCTCTATTCACTGTATGACCTAGCTGTTCCACTAGTGCTGTGGTCCTCAACCTTCCTAATGCCACGACCCTTTAATATGGTTCCTCATGTTGTGGTGACCCCCAACCATAAAATCATTTTTATTGCTACCTGATAACTGTAATTTTGCTACTGTTATGAATCTATCTGATACACAGGATGTATGAACATAACCCACAAGTTGAGAACCACTGCACTAGTGGAAGAATATTGGTATTAGGATGATAGCCTTTGTTTCAGGGAGAAGGTTAAGGTCAGTAAAAATACCATGCAGGTTCCCAAATATAATCCAATCTTTTTTCTCCTTTTTCTATTCTGGGCCTAGGGGGAGCTCTATGACTTATCCAACCAACTGTCTGAGCAATAGGCATTCTTTATCCACTTGGTTTTTCCTGTGTGGATAATTAGGCTAAACTTCTGTGAGATATTATAGATCTCCATAAGGCTCTGGAATGTTCTAAAACTTGATATAATCAGCACAATTTCATCCACAAACAATATCTCAAAGACCTTATCACCTGTAGGGAGTCCCTCTTCCTTTTTGACTCTGTGCTGAACATCTTCCATGATAGTGGTAAGCCCTTTTGGGGTAAGTCTACTTATTTCATATCTTATTTGATACTTCTGCTTGGAGGGGAGTAGAATAAAATTATCCCTGTGGCTCTGTCATAATGCATGGTGAGAAGAGGCATACCTTGTTGGAGAAGAACCTTCAAAGTCCTATTTCATTCTCCAAAAGAAAGTCTCCAAAGAAACAAATATTTCAGGTCACCCAAAAGACTGTGGACATGGAAAACATGATTAGGCTGCAGCATTTTACTAGCAGCTCTGTAGGACAAAGGTGGGGAATCTGTGGACTTGAGACCACATGTGGCCCTCTAGGTCCTCAAGGGCAACTCTGCGACTATCCAGACTTTACAGAACAAATCATTGTATTAAGAGGATTTGTTCTGTAAAACTCATATTTAGTCAAAGGCCCCCCCCATGTGGCCTCCATGCTGCAAGTTCTCCACCCCTGGTATAGGAAAGGTGGTGATAAGATATTAAGAGAACAAGGTACAACTGAAAGAACAGGTGGCCCCGTCATGTGAGAGCCGGGGATAAACAGTAGAAAGCCTGCAGTGCTTGATTGATATCTACCCCAGGTTGAAATTTTGACATAGGACCCCAGCATGTCAAGCGGATCCCCTGTGGAGGATTTGCAGGAAGACATGGCAAGAGACTTTTCTCAGACAAGAAGGTATTGCTGGCTTGTGATCTCTGCCACATCAATGGAATCATGGAGATGCTACAATGATCAATGAACCAACATGCATTTATTATTTTTTTATTGCTATGTGCCAAGCCCTGTATCACTGTCTCGACTCATCGAGCTCATAACTGCTTGTTGGGTAGCCATGCCTCCCACCTCTTATACTGGTACAACTTAGGAAGTCAATTTTTTTGCACTCAACCATAAACTCCCTATTGAATCCTTACTGAAGTTCAACTTATTCACTTTGGCCCAACACTCTAACCCAAGGGTAAGCTGGTAAGCTAATAATTTTTTTAAGTTTTTTTTTGTTTTCAGAATTTATTTATTTTTAGTTTTCAACATTCATTTCCAGAAGATATGGAGCCTCAAATTTTTTCCTCATCTCTCCCTACCCCCCACCCCAAGATGACAAGATGATTACTCTTTCCCCAAGTCTGCCCTCTCATATACTTTCTTGTAGGGCAAGATGGATTTATATATCCCATTGGCTATATACCTTATTTCCCAGTTGCATGTAACAATATTTTTAACATAAAATATTTTTAAATAAGATTTTATTGTATCTAAAAAAATGTCTAAATAATTCTTAGCTTGTGAGCTGTACAAAAACAGGCAAGAGGCTGGATTTTTGGCCTTGAGCCATCATTTAATGACCCCCTGCTCTAGCCTTTGGAGATTTTTTTATTCTTCCTCTGACTTATCAGTTCTCCCTCCTAACTTTGCATTGTTTGGGCTTAACACCTGGAAAGTCTTTTAAAAAATGCTTGCTTATTCATTAATGAGTGTGCCTTCATTTCAATCATTGATAAAAATATTGAGTAGCACAAGACTACACACAGATCCTTGGGTCCCTTTACTAAAGACCTCTTTCCAGTTGGATGCCAAGTCTTCTTCATGTCCAACTACTCAACTGATTTTAAGTTTGCCTAGCCCACATTTAAAGCCCCATCATTTCCACAAGAATAACATGAGGCCCTCTTTAAAAAAATTTTTTTTGGAGGGGGAAGGCAGGGCAATTGGGGTTAAGTGACTTGCACAAGGTCATACAGCTAGTAAGTATGTCAAGTATCTGAGGCCACATTTGAACTCAGGTATGGTGCTCTATTCACTGCACCACCTAGCTGCCCCAACCCTCTTTAAAATTATTAGCCAAGGGAGCAGCTAGGTGGTGCAGTGAATAGAGCACCGGCCCTGGAGTCAGGAGGACCTGAGTTCAAATCCAGTCTCAGACACTTAACACCAAACCTAGCCATGTGACCTTGGGCAAGTTACTTAACCCCAATTGCCCTCCAAAAAGCAAAAATAAAATAATATAAAATTATTAGCCAACACAGATGTCCCTAGTGCTTTTGAAAAGTTTACAGAACACTTTTATATTCATTTTCTCATTTGATCTTCATCCTCTTCTACCCTATGAAATAGGTTCTACTGATATTGTTATACTCTTTTGTGGGGAAGTAGATAGAGCTCTGGATTGGAGTCAGGAGTTCAAAACCTACACACACACACAAGAACGCTGTATAACCCTGGGCAAATTAATACCTACCTTTAGCCTCATCTTACTCATATGTAAAATGGACATAATAAAGGTCCATCTCTCCCAGTATGGTTGTAGGGGTCAAAATGAGATAGTGTATATAAAGCATGCTATAGAAATGCTGGCTGTTTCATTTAGATGATTTGCCTATAGTCACTCATTGTCAAGTGTGAGACTTAAGCAAGCCTTTCTACGTGCCAGGTCCAGCACTTCTTTTTTTTTTTTTGAAGTTTAACATAGTTTATTTGTGGTCTGGTAAAAATTATCTTCATGGATAAACATAATCCATAGTGCCTTTTAGTCCTTTTTGCCAGAACCGACATTTGCCTTTGCAGTATCCCTGACTTTCTTCATTCTGTTTTTGCATTCCTTTCGCTGCTTTCTTGATTTCTTTTTCTTCTCATACAGACCATGCCTGGCAAGTCTGCGCTTTGGTTCAGTTTTCTTTGCATAGTCAAGAGAATCATAAATCATGCCAAAGCCTGTTGTTTTGCCACCACCAAAATGGGTTCTGAATCCAAAGACAAAAATGACATCTGGAGTTATCTTGTACATCTTAGCCAGTTTTTCTCGAATTTCAGTCTTGGGCACTGTGGCCTTTCCAGGATGAAGCACATC
>JAQQSW010024284.1:0-10118 GCA_028646575.1 Pseudocheirus occidentalis | reverse complement strand
CCTTTTCCACATACTCCTCCACCAGGCCACGCTCGCTGCCAGACATCTGGTTCCGGAGGTCTCGTTCCACACACTGCCATGCTTCATAAATGAAGCGAACGTTCTCCTCATGGGCTGGAGTGAAGATCTCACCGCTGTTGCTTGGAGACCAGGGACTACTATTCCTTTTGCCATTGTAGACAACTCTAGAGACAGGGGAACTGGTCATAGCTGGGGGTGTCTGGTCTAATCACCCAACTCAAATGCCTGGGTTTCCTTCTTGGTTTCAGGCTGCTGTTGGAAAGCTCTGGAAGGGCAGCTCAGCAAAAGGGAGAAAGACCTGGGTCCAGCAGGGTCCCTCTTCTCCATCCTCAAGCTTATTTTTTTCTGAGATCTGAACCTATGCTTAAGCATAATGAAACCTAAGTTATTAGCTCTATAATTTCTGCATTGTGGTAGATATATTTCAGCAGCAAATACCTATTCGTGTACTCAAAAAGAAGATATTTCTCCCACAAAAGAGACAAACATGTTTCCATTGAAAACCTGTAGAGTAGGCTTGACTTGGAAAAATGGACTACTCATTAAGAGTTCATGGAATATCCAATGTGTTATGGTTTAATGATGAATAACTATAGAATATGTGCCCAAATTATGTGAACTCTGCTCAATTAGATAAAGCAAGTGATTTCAACAAAAAGGGAACATTTTGCATATTTAGAATGTTTTAAATATGTAAAAAGTAATAAGGTTTATTATATAATACATTAAAACTTAATCATTTTACTTTGTACCAGTTAATTTGCATATCACTATATGGCCTTGAGCAAATGACTTAATTTCTCTGGACCTCAGTTTCTCCATCTCTAAAATGAGGGAGTTGGACTAGATGACTTCTGAGAACCCTTCCAGATTTAACTCTATGATCCCATGATCTTTGAGCCTCTAGTATCACTATTATCAGGAAAGCAGGTATTTGCTTAACTTTATTTTTTTAACAAGGGAGCACAGTCTGTATTATCTAAGCACTTTCTTCTACTAGCAAAACAGAGGACTTAAACTTTTGCTTTTTGTAGACTGATTGCTTTAACCTTATTCGAATAAATTTTCTGATGAAAGGTGAGTAGGGAGAGATATTTGAACTGCAAAGTCCAAATCAGTGCCCATTCCTCTGCCCTCTTCCTGTATCATCTTCAAACTGCAAAGGAAATCACCATTTCTAACAAGGGAAGGAAATAGATTTTGTATTCGTTGAAAATACAGATTGCTGACTGGTCACAGTGACCCAAGAAGAGCCTGCTTTTAGGATGATAACTGCAGCCTAGACATCCACATACTTCATTTATACCAGGCAAGGGGGGGAAAATCCTCCCGCTGAACAAAACAACATCCTTTAATTATGCAACTCTTGGATTATCTTTTTGTAAGCATGCCATGTTCTACCATATCTGTTGCTGAAGTGTCAGAAACCAAACAAACCCCAACTCTCCTGAAATCAGCATATTCCATCACAAGAGACATTGCTTGCCACCGAGCAGACAGTATGTGTGATATCCTGAACACAAGAGAGGTTTTGAAATGTTCCAGCCCAAATGATCCCAGTGGCAGAGCCCAGCAGTGGCCATACTACTCACGGAAAGAAATTCCATTCATTTTCCATGGACTGACTCAAGATGCCCACAGAAATAGACTAAGGCGGGTACTGAATAAATGCCTGAGACAGGATGGAACCTCCTAAAAAGAAAAAAAAAAACCTCTCACTCTGCTGCAAGGTAAAATGTGAGCCTCATCTCTGCAAATGAAAAAGGATCACAAACATATGGTTAATGACTCATCCCAAATGGAAAAACAGTGTTTGTTAGATTCTATGAAGATTTTACATGTTGAAGGTACATCTGTTGCTATTTACTCTGACATGTATGTAGAGATTGGCAGAACAAGTTCTCTGTAGGGATGAGCGAAATCCAAACCAAACCACAGGACTTTCTAACTTTCATGCTGGCTCCTGGGAAGGAAAACGTTTCCTGATCCCTTGAAACACTGCCCAGCTGAGAAAGGGTGACATAGTCTCCCAACAGCACAGTTGAAGGAGGCAACCTGAAACTTTGCTTTCCAAAGGGCCTCCATAGCAAGGCAGGCCAAAGTCTCAAAGGCTAGGGTGAAGTCTCAAAGAATTTGGGGAGCCCTGACTTGGTTTCCATGCTTCCTGTAGCATTTCTGATGAACTGATGACATCTACTCAGGACAGGTGGACAGGGGCACTTTAAGATAAAGCAGCCTAGTCTCTGAACAGGGTAAATAATCTCCAAGAGAGTACTGATCTTTTGGGGGGCTCAGAAAGGACAGAAAGCTTTCATTTGGTTGGGTGTGCATCATATAAATACCTTCAATTACCTGAGTCCTGACTAACTAATCTATACCAGAAGGGTCTGTGATTTCATCAGTACTGGATAATTCCTTATGTGGAGCCTTCCTTAACTGAGTTGCAACATCTAACAGAGGTGGGGGACGTGTGGCCTGGGGGCCACGTGGCTCCCCCATCCCTGTTCTGGACATTCTTTCCCCCAGGGTCACAGCTATTAAGTGTTAGAACTTATACCACACCTGCCATATTCCTAGTAATCTTTCTGCTACAGCATGTCTAACTCGGATTGGTCTTTGCTTTGATGTAATGGCCATCCCTACAAGTTATGTCTATTGAGTTCCATCCTATCCAATTCAATTCATTTCTGCCTATTAATGATAATGCCATTATTTAGAAGGACAACAAGGTGGTACGGTAGATAGAGTGGTAGGCCTGGAATCAGGAAGACTTGAGTACAAAACTGGTCTAAGACACCAGTTGTGTACCCTGGGCAAGTGATTTAACCCTGTTTGCCTCAGTTTCCTTATCTGTAAAAATGAACTAGAGAAGGAAAAGGCAAAATATTCTCCTCTTTGCCAAGAGAATGCCAAAAAGAGATTGTAGAATCAGACATTTCTGAAACAACTTAACAACAAACAACATCATTTAGAACCTAAAACACGAGATTCTTTCAGCTAACAGACCTGTCACAGGTCACATATTGGGTCATCAGTCAGGCTATTTCTCAGGTTTCTAAGACTACCCTTAATTAGATGTTATCTCCACTTAAAGTGTATTTGTAAGCATGGTTAATTCACAGGGGGCAGTGTGCACTATATTTAAATCCTTTTTAGTAATCTAGGGTGCTATAAAATCTCAAAAATCAAAGTACTTGTTAACCCCTTGCCTACCACTGATTTATTATTTATAGCTGGCCCAGTACTGAGAAGGGGTTGAACATTGATGCTAATCTATTAAATCTTAGGTGGATTTCAAGAAAAAGAAACTAAATGTGAAAAGCAGAAACATAATAGACCATAATACAGTATCAGTGGGACTACTTCAGTTAACTTATTCACTATTTGTTTCTAATCATCCTTGGTACAATAGATACTGTGGAGTATTTGTATTACTCTTGAACTATATTAAACTCGTTACTTTTAATATCTTTTTAAGTATCCTCATCTAAATCTACTCCTTCAAGGTCTGTAGACTGAGATTCCAGGAACCTATTACTAACATAGTCATGGAGAATGTATTTAACATTCTTATAAATACTATAACTCCCATTTTGGCATGAGAGTATGGAGGTGGGGATAAGAAGTCTGCATTTTTCAAGTAAAGTCTAAGATCAACACAGTTAATCTCTAAGATGTAGGCTAGGCAACCTAGGATGTGTCAGAAAAGATTTCAGGTTGCCCTTCCCCCAACTTGTGTGTGTGTGTGTGTGTGTGTGTGTGTAGGGGGGAAGGGGTGTAAACCTCTCACTCAGAAAGAGGATTACAGGTGTCATTCAAAAACCAATTTATAAAAAGAACACAACAGACGTAGCAGATGTAGATTCAGAACTTTGGGCAGACACAGGATTTTGAAGTCCCTCTGGAGTATTAAAGAAAAAGGAGGGTCAAAACTGTATATGATAAATCTGGAGTAGAGATGGTCATGCATTTACTAAAATGATGGCCTAGAACCAAATCTTCTCCTTTTAAGGTCCTCATTGTTTTTTTCCCCACTTGTAAAAATCCTCATGGGGTTAACTCAAGTTATTTTCCAAGCTCTCTCAGTCATGATATAGTCTGTGGCCTACACCCCAACTCTGTAATGAAATATTGAGGAATTAATTATCCTGATTCAAATTCCAACACTTTTGCCTGAAATAAGCTGTCCACCAGGTCTAATTGGAAACCACACATGGCAGGGAATCACAAGCCTCTGGTTCTAGTCTCCACTGCATGGCTAAGTGATCTTAAACAAGTCCTTGTGCACTTTTGGGCTCCAGTCCTTTCATCTATAAAATGAAAAGACAGGACTAGACTTAATTTTTATTTCTTTTTCTCTTTCTTTTTTTGCTTTTTAGAGGACAATTGGGGTTAAGTGACTTGCCCAAGGTCACACAGCTAGTAAGTGTTAAGTATCTGAGGCCAGATTTGAACTCAGGTCCTCCTGACTCCAGGGTTGGTGTTCTATTCACTGTACCACCTAGCCACCTCTAATTTCTATTTCTTTAACTCTAAGAGTCTATGATTCTAAGTTACTTAAACTTTTTGTGTATCAATTTCTTTATTTGTCAAATGAGAATAATACCGGCCCTTTGTATGTTCCCAGAATGTGAGGATCAGATGTGATGTGTATATGAAAATAATTTGAAAAGCATAATGTGCTAAACAGGACTTGGCAGTTTAAACAAATGAGTGGCTTTTTGCTTTCATAACTTTCTTTGCTCCATATCCTGGTACAAGCTGCTGTTTTTGTTTGTCCTCCATTCTCCAAGAGTTAATGTATTAATATCCAACAAAAATAATGGTGCTTATCTAGCATGTTAAAATTTGCAAAGAGCACTTTTTTATATTATTTTATTTGGTCATCATAGTAACCCTGTAAAGTTATCACTGTGATTATCAGCATCCCCATTTTACCAATTTAGAAACTGAGTCAGAGAGGAGACTGACCTGCCCAGTCCTGATAAGGGCCTGAAGCAGAATCCCAAACCAGGAATGCACACCCAGTGCTCTCCCTAGACAGGAGCCTTTCCTATGACTTGGAGCTCCTGACCTGGCAAGGAGTTTCATGTACTCTCCTCCAACTTCCCTCAAAGTTAAGTCCACCTCAGGGCTAACAGAGAGTCCCTGGAACACTTCTTTGGGAACCTTGATAACACTTCATACGTTTATCTCTAATCTGTTTATA
Organism: Pseudocheirus occidentalis; assembly: GCA_028646575.1. NCBI lineage: Eukaryota > Metazoa > Chordata > Mammalia > Diprotodontia > Pseudocheiridae > Pseudocheirus > Pseudocheirus occidentalis. The sequence continues at coordinate 4,888 of JAQQSW010024284.1, read as the reverse complement.
TCAGGGCTTCTTAGCCTGGGACACTCTTAACCAAGAAGTCTTTCTAAAAAAAATTTCACTAACTGTATGTCTATATGATCAGTTTCCTTTGTAATTCCTTGTGTTTTGTTTTACATATTTAAGAACAATATCATGAGAAAACATCCATAGGCTGTGATAGACTGCGAAAGGGGTCTGTGACTCAAAAAGGACAAGAACCCTGTCAACTTCAGTAGGATGGAAGTTCTATGAGGGCAGCTAATATATCATTTTTGCCTTTATATCACTCGCCTTGCAGCTAGGTGGTGCAGTGGAGAGAGCATCAACCTTGGAGTCAGGAGGACCTGAATTCAAATCAAATCTCATACTGTTATTCTATGTGACCCTGGGCAAGTCACTTAACTGTTTGCCTCAGTTTCCTCATCTGTAAAATGAGCTGGAGAAGGGAATGGCAAACCATTTCACTATCTTTGCCAAAAAAGCCCTAAAGGGGGTCACAGAAAATCAAGCAGGACTGGAAGCTACTAAACAACAACGATCCTTTCCATCAAGGATTGTACCTGGCACATATACTTTGGTTCTTCAATATTTCTGATCTCTTCAGTTTGAATACTCCCTCTGATCATTTAGTCTGTTAGTCAACTAGCTTTTGTTGAGCAGCTACTACTGGGGGTGGGGGGAGGGCCCGAGCTCAGGTTTCTTGGAATTCAAACCAAGCAGAGCTGCAGATAGAAAGTGGAGAGTTAACTGGAGAGCACAAGTCTAGCCCCCTATAAAGAAAAGCTTTGGGGGCACTTTAGAGCTCTAAACCCTACCCTCAGATCAGAGGAGAGAGGAGGTAAAGAGAGATGGGAAGGGGCTGAGTATCCAAAGCTGTAAAACTCTATGAGGATGGGATTTTAGGTGGTCAGCTTGCCCTGGAATCACGTTCCTTGGAATTCAAACCAAGCAGAGATCATTTTTTCCATTGCTCCTGACCACAAATTGTCTACCCCTCCTTATCTATTGCAATTCTTGCTCTCTTTATAAATATGTTATAGAGGATCTACCCAATACTCTATGGGCTTTCTTGTAGGTCCTTTTAACCTTCCAATGTACATGTACAGCTCTTCAGCTCTTTCTCTGTTATTCCAACTAAACTGATTCCTTTTTTGATCATAAGGATATCTTTTTTTGTCTCTTCTTGTGAGCAGGTCATCAGTAAACTGATAAACATTCATTAAGCACCGCTATATGCTGGGCTTTATGCAGGGTGCTGTGGATGTAGAGAGAAATAATCTCTGTCCTCATGAAGTTCACATTTGAAAGGAACTATGCTGTCACCTTGCCGTCTTCTCCCTGTTCATTATATATCTTTCAATTGAACTTTGGGTCACTCAAAAACATTGATTCTTTGGAGACTGTGATGTTCTAAGATTCATAACTATATATGGCAGGTATTTAATAAATGTTTTTTGAAAATGAAAACAATTTAAGGTTTGGAATACAGGAAACCTCTGAGTATGGTAACATGGTCTTCCTACCTTGGTTTTCTATAGAACTCTAAACTTCCTTGCTTTCCAGACCAATCTGCCAGCTCTCTTTGTTGTTAAGATAAAATTTTTCCAAAGCAAGACAGTAGTGGGCTACATTTAAGCTGGAGGAAATGGTGACATATATTCCCTTCAGTTTCTTGAAATGGGAATGTTAGGATATCCCCACAGCTTGAAAAATCACAACGTGCAGTACTAATCACATGCCCTTCATTTCTTTGTTCTAGGTAATGGTGGGAGTTTTATTTGTATCTGAACATTTGTTTCATTTGATAGGATATTCAGAAAGAATAAGACTCCTGGTCTTGAATATGCAAATGGTCAAGTGTTCCTGCTGTGATTTGGGCTGACACAGGGGTCATCTGTAATCACGCTGTAATCACAGCCCAACAGCAGGGCATAGCTGGGTGGTGGCTAGTGTCAGAGTGCTGGAAGCTGGAGCAAGTTGATACAGGAAGCCTAGTAGGAGATGGCCTGGGACTGGCACACAGGCTGATTTCTTTCCCTCCCCCCCCCCCCCCGCAGCTCAAAGGATAAGCTGAAACAAAGCAAATCATATTCAGTGCTTTCTTTTTCAACAACTATTTTATTTCAAAGCCTCTTTTGGAGGTTGTGTGAAGTCAATGTTGATAAATGTGTCACACTGACAACTGTCAGGATGACAGTTTGCAGATGACATCTAAGCAGAAGTTCTTCTATTTATCCCAAGAAAACAGGGAGAAAAAAAGCTTCAAGTGAATGAGAAGAGCCAATACTTATATAGGTTAAATTTTGACACTGGAGTCAAAATTAGCCATTCACAATACAGATTAAATGACCATGGCTCATTGATGCACCTAATTAGTGCATCAGAGGAAAAAATGGCTTTAAAAAAATTCATTATAACAATTAAAAAAAACACAGACAGTAGAGGTTTAGGTTGTGTGACCAAGATGGAGTATGAGACTTTTTCCCATTCCACACCATGTGCAGAGCAATTAAAGCTATCTCTACAGACCAAGAAACCAAAAAACCCAGTAATGTAACAGCCTTATGAATTAACAGGGGAAACCACTAATCCCAAGCTCTCTCACTCAGCACCTCTTCTCCACCAACCTCCACACTTTGGCAGACAAACTGACCTACAATCTTGTGCATTGAAAACTACTCAAAAATGTGCTTGCTACTCCAGTTTCTGCCATCACACACCTTTATCTCAGCACTCTATTGTCTCAACTCCGGTCAGGCATTTTAGAGCATGGAGAGGGGGTATTGTAGGGCAGGACCCTGGGCCACCTTGGGGTGGCCCTATGTGAGAGAACCCCAGGATAACAGAAACTCCCACAATATGTACTTTACCCTCTCCAAAGCCTGAACAATATAGTAGACTCTGACAGCACATCCAGTAACTAAAGAGCTGAGAGACCTGTGCAGGAGCAAGTTTGTGGAGCTGTACCAGGCCTGAAGTAAAGGGGACTGGCATCCATTTGTTCTCCTAGAAACCAGGGTCAGGGACTGAGATCAATTAAAAGTAAATTATCCAACATGGAAGGAGGCTGAACCAGCTTTGAGGTATTGTCTTGGGGGTAAATCTACCATCAAAGGGGAAAGAGTCTAAAAGTGATTGATAGGGGAAAATAACAAAGAAAGACTAATACCACCCTTACAGATCTCAGAAGAAGGAAAAAATAGTTAAAAATCTATACTACAAGCTGATAAATCAACAGGATAGACACTATAATCAGAAGAGAAAATAAGTAATGTGATATCCAAAGAAATGGCAAATGTATATAAATAAAAATGGTAAGAAAAAGGAAATTGAACCAACATTTTATTTAGCACAGTGTCCTATGGATTCCTAAGAGAGCATGAAATTCTAGAAAGATGTATCAGAATGGTTCAAAAGGTGGATTAGAACTTTGAGAGAAGAATTTAGAGAAAAATAAAATGCAGAATTTATGACCTATACTCAGAAGTTTAGAAAAACTTAATTCCATGGTGGAAACTCTCTCCAAAGAAACCAAAGAAAGAACAATTCATTGGGAATACATTGGGAATAGTAGATTCAAGGACATCTGGAAGAAGAGAAGCAAAAAGCAATAATTTTTAATGCATTGTTTCTATATGAGCAAAACACATTGATCATGAAGAAAGGATGAATAGAGACAACTTAAGGATGATAGACCTCCCAGAATGATGTAAGTGAAAAAAGACTGTAATACAAGAAATACTACAAGAAGACTGCTCAGAATTTCTGTATACAGAAAATAAAGCATCAGTCCAAAGAATATGCAGATATCCAGGGAAAAATGAAAACCTTTATGCATTAATCTCCAAGACACACAGTGGTTGAATTTCATAATTCTAATGACAACAAATCCTGCAAGTGATGTAGAAAAAAAAACAAAAAATGAAGGGAAAAATGAATGTCTCAACATGAAATATTTATGTGCACCAAAATAATTAGTACCAACCTTGGTTAGAAATCTTTGTCCTTAGTTTTTCTCTAATCCAACATACTGCCGATTAATTGAGTAAAGGATTAGATGGCATACTTACCATATCTGCGAATGACATGAAGTTGGGCAGAATACATAAAATACTCTCTAGATCACCAAATTTTTCAACAGAATGGAAATGATGAGTTGTGATGAATAAACTGAAATATAACAGAAATAAATGCAAATCCTTAAACTGAGGTTCAAAAAAGCAACAGAATTTCATGTATCAAATGAGGAGGCATGACTTAGAGTTTGTGAAATAAAAGTTCTGAAGGTTTTAGTAAACCTCAACTCCAATATAAGTCGATAATGTGACATTAGGTTAAAAATTATCTTAGGCTGCATTAATAGAAATAGTGTCAATAGTAAGAGAAACGAGAGTTCTACTTGTCCTCTGCTGTAATCTGGCTAAATTTGATATATTATGTTCATTTCTGGGTGGCACCATCCAGAAAGGAAATTGAAAAATAGGAGTGTCTAGATAGGAACAAACAGAATAGGCAGGGATCTAGGAGCCATGATCCTTTGAGGGGAAAAGTGATGAATAAATCAGAGAAAATGTTTATTTTGAGCATAATAGCTTTGGAGATATTTGAAAGTTTTCATATGGAAAGATGGATTAGACTTTTCCTATTTTGCCCCAAAAGACACAACACTTAGTAGAGACTATAGGGAAAAAGATTTTGACTCAATATAAAGAGAAGCTATCAGTTTGCCACCAAAAAGAGTCTGGTGGAGTGGACAGAGCAGTAAATCCAGAGTTAAAGGGTCTAGGTTCAAATCCCAGCTGTCCTAGTGGCTTTAGGGTTTCATCTATCACAGAAGAGACAGATTAGCCAGTACTATGAAAAACAATAGACTTTTATTGTGAATGCCTTTTATCTCACCTAAGGAAAG
>JAQQSW010024283.1:0-10119 GCA_028646575.1 Pseudocheirus occidentalis | reverse complement strand
TATGGTCTCTCAGTTAATAATTCTTCCTCCAGCTATAATTGTGAAAGGTACCACATTCCATTCACCTCTAATTTTTTTAATATTGTAATCTTTTATTTTTCGCTCATGTGTCAATTTGGAACTTATTTTGTCTTGCTGCCTTTCTATGGCTGTCTTCTCCTGGTCTTGAGTAGTTGGTAAAGTGGGCGTGGTAAATGAACTGTTGTATGAAGCCAACCGGAAATGTTGCATCACTAGTTACATGGCCAACCATCTGGTCTGTGCTAAATGTCTCCTAGATTTCTTAAATATTATCCAATTTTCCTGATACCTGCCCTACAAGGTGATTTGGAGGAGGCAACCACACACATCTTCTGACTTTCTAGGTCGGAGGATCAGTATTTATAGATGTGCCTTCCCTCTCCTTTCACCCTTCTCTAGAGACCAATATTTGCTCTCAGGTCTCTCTAGAACCTTTTGGTTGGCAACGGCAGGATTGTTTACTCTCTTTTGGGGGGAACTGTGTGGTTCAGCTATATAATAGCTTTACTTAATCAAATCATCCTTAAGTATATTCATACTATCAATGAGATATACTCTAAGTCCTTTTTATAAAAAAAACTTTGTTAAAGTCTAAGGTCTACATTTTGGTAACAACAACAACAATAATAGTTAGCACATGGCACCTACTATGTGCCAGGCACTGTGTTAAGCACTTTACAAATATTATTATATTTGAGCCTAACTGTAACCCTGAGAGATAGGTACTATTGTTGTAACCATTTTACACTTGATGAAACTGAGGCAAATATTGGTTAAGTGACTTGCCCAGGGTCACACAGCTCACCCTGGTGTCTTAGGTCAGATTTGAACTCAGATCTTCCTGACTCCAGGCTCAGCACTCTATCCCACTATACTACATAGCTGCAAATAACAAATACGTACTACGTACACAAGCCTGGGTGTGCTACTTTTTATCCCTAGTTCTATGTTTTTTCTTACCCACCAGTATCTATAAAATAATGTGTCTGGAAAAGAAAATTTCTAAGGTGTCTTCTTGCTCTAAATCCTATAACCTTAGGGAGTGCCTGGCAATGTTTGAGCCTAGGTCTCTAAGGCTCTGTTACTAGTGCCACAATCTATATTTTACTCTGTCATTCTGTGTGGGTATCTCAACTACCTCTGGTTTGTTTGTAGAATTAAATCTCTCTTCCTCTCTCTCTCTCTCTCTCTCTCTCTCTCTCTCTCTCTCTCACACACACACACACACACACACACACACACACACACACATACACAGCACACACACCCCCAACACACACATATGGGCAGATTTTAATAAGCAAATAATTCATAATAAGTGGTTCTGACTCTTTAACAATGGCATAGCTTCTATTTGGAATGTGTATTTTCTCTGACCAGCAGCTACTTTGATAGCAGAATGTCTTTAGTTATGCAAACAGCCTGATAACAGCCTCCCAAATCTTATTAGATTGGATTTTGAGTTGGGGCGGGAGGGGCATTTGGTAACAGAAGACACTAGGAGCAAGATCCAAGCCATTGTCCCTCATCTCAGCTCTGAAAAGCAGCAATTCCCAGATCTATTTTCTAGCAAGAGACATGTGTCACAAGCATGGCGACTGCCAGGAAGGCCAGAAGGGCTGGCACTTTTGAACACAAAGATCATCCATTTGAACCCATGTCAGCTGTTTACCTAGCATTTTTTTTCTCTTAAAGAAAACTGAACAAGGTCACTAAGTATTCAAAGGACAACAAAGGCAGTATGGCATCCTGAGGCACGAATACTCACCAAGAATGTTGGAAATTGCCTCCCCTAACTCACTTTTCAGAGCTGGTATCAGCAGTATTAGACAACACTTAGGAAATTTGGAAAAGATATTTAGAACTGACCAGCTGGTTAGATTTCTGGTTGGTTTCATAAAGTGTTCTTCTGAGTGAAACAGACAACAAAAGTCCATTTACTGATCAAGCATAGTATGGTTGCTTCCAAAGGGTGAATAAAAACAAGGAAAAGTAACTATGATATACCACCACTAAGCCAGACTTTCATGTTTGCTAAGAGAAGAGAAACAGCTGTCTATCCAGAGAGGAACTTGGACTGACCTTGACTGGGCCCACACTGAAACCATACCCAAGCAGGCCCCACTGTTTGAAGGGGGAGTGCAAAACTTCCCAGAAAGCTCTGCTGATCTTCCTTTCTCCCTGTCAAGTAGGCTCCAAACCTTGATTTCATTTTCCTTTTGTTTTATTGGGGCCTTTTATTTTTATACCCTTTTGTGGGTCTGGGGGTTTTTGCATTTTTTTTCTGTGTATGAAATAAAGTACATGTAGAAATCTCTTCCACATCATGGGTGTTGGGGGTGCAGCATACTCTTTGGAAAATCTGCATAAAATTTTTTGGCCCTCCCTTCATACAAAAGAAGTTTGAATTTTTTTCATTTTCTTTTATAGGGTATTTACAGTACTTTATTATAAAATTTGGGTTAGGTATGTGGTCATAGTCTCTGTGTCATTTGCTCATCTTCGAGTGTCATCTACAACTTCCACAAAACTCCCCCAAATTCCCATTATATTTCCTATGCTGACCTGTGATGTATCAAAACGGCAATGGGGAAAGTCCCAATGTGGAAGGAATAATTGTACTATATTTGACATGGTTAACTTGCGTACTTGCTTAGAATCTGGATCCCAATCTCTACAAGTAGTATTTCTCTATAATTGCCCAGCCTGAAGGGACTGTTCTGGCTTTTATATTTGTACCCCTAAGTGCTTAGTATATAGTAAGAGAACGAATAGATACTTTTTCATTGATTCATTAATTCATTTCACATGCAGTGTTTTTCTTTTTTCTTTTTTGCACGATCATGTTTTGACTAATATGAAAATATGTTTTGCATAATTGAATCTGGTCTTCATGATGTGGAAGGGATAACTGTATTATATTTGGTATTGCTAGCTTGTGTACTTGCTCTGAATCTAGATGCCTATCAGCCACACCTGTAGACTCAAAGTGTAAATATTCTAAAATTCCCATACAAAATGGATATGACTGATTAGTTATAACTTATATCAAATGACTTACTGTCTTAGGGAAGGGGAAGGGAAAGGAGAGAGGAAGAAAATTTAGAACGTGAGATTTTATTTAAAATGAATGTTAAAAATTGTCTTTACATGTAATTGGAAAAATAAAGTACTGTTAAATAAATAAAATTTTAAATATGATGTTTGTTGGGAATGTTTAAATTATAATAAAAAGAAATTTTAAATTTAAAAGTGTGGGGATTGGATTTGTGCAGTTTGATCCCAGAAAGCAGAACTGGAAGCAATAAGAAGAAAATGAAAAGAAACAAATTTAGATTTGTTGTCAGGACAAATTTTCTAATAATTGAATCTAGCTAGTAAGTGAGAGGTGCTGCTTCCAGAGGTGGAGGAGTCCCAATTCTTGTAGGTCTTCACACTGAGGCCATATAACCACATGCGATGTAAATTACATAGCAGATTTTAGGTGGGGCAAGGGGCTCACTGAGCTCTATTCTGACTGAATTTCTGATTCTGGGAAGTTGCAGAGGATTTGGAAACAATAAATAGAATTCCCTTATATGGTGGTAAGATCCTAGTCACTGAAAATATCCAAGTAGGTACTGGTAGCCATCTGTCAAGGATGGTCGGACAGGATTCCTGCACTGAGGGGAAGATTGGATTAAAATGTTCTCCACGGTCCATTCCAACTCTATGATTCAAAACCACTTGGAAGATCTGCTATATTTTAATAGTTTGCTTGTAAATATGAAAGGGTAAGAGTGTTGTTAAGGTTTTTGATTGTAGAAAATTATCCAGGAGAGTATTTGTTTTCTGCTGAAATAGGAACCCCCCTGTCATTCAATTCCACTCCCACCTTTTTAGCTAGGTTGGGGAAGAAGGTAGATCAAGTCCAGATGGAGCTAAACTCAGTTCTCCAAAGTGAGGTAGAAGGGTATGAGTATGGGAGCCTAAAGCATCTGGGAGAGAATCCCAGATTTACATCCTAACCCAAGGAGGTGTCAGAAATAAACATATCAACTATTTCAAAAGGATATCCACATTATGGTTCAATTCTCTATGACCTGGTATAAAGCCACATATAAGCAGCTTTCCAGAAGAAGGCTACTGTGAACAGCTTTCAAGGTTTTGATTATATAGTATAGTGAACACTATTTATTCAATAACAAATCAGAACAAAACATTCACAGAAAATCAAGGTACAGCATTCACAATGTTACAACTTATCACAGATAATCAAAATACAGCATTCACAATGACTTATCACTAAAATGGCCACATAGTTTTCACCACAGTGGTCACATAGTTTTGAACAAAGTATAATCATTTAGTCAATCAATTACTTATTAATTCAATCATTCAATCAACTCAATCAACCTCCTTAAGGATCACAAAATATAAAAGTCGAAGTTCTCCACTCATGGGGCACACTAAGTTACAATATCAGTCACTACTCAGCACTCTCTTAAGGGGTAGTATAAAATACAAAGGGCATCCACCCCTCGGTCACAAATAAATTACAATTTCAAGGTTGTAAGTTACAACTTCAATCAGTCACTACTCAGTATCCATGGAGAGATCTCTTCATCTTGACTTGAGGTGGGCTGTTAGATTCCCTGGATCCCCTTCTATGGTCCCAGCTCCTACCTGGATTCACCAAACTGTTACCTGGGTTCAAAGGCAGACAGCTTCCAACTCCTTGTCCAGCTCTCTGTGCAGCCCCTGTTCTACACTGAAGCTCACACTGTCCAGTTCACCTTAAATCCTTCACAGTCTCTGTTCCCAGGCAATTAACGTTTAACAAAGCCACAAAACAGACAAAATACTGACACCACAGTCATGCTTCCTCATTCTTCCACAGCTCTGGCTGGTCCTTGGAAATCCTCAGCAGCTTGACTGGCAGCTTCTCAGCAGCTCCAGCTGGCAGAAGCTTCAGCTGGTTCCCAGAATCAAAATCACTTCATCCATGTTCTCAAAATCTCTCCAGCCTGGGCCTCTCTTCCTCAGCCTCCAGAACCTGGCTCCAAGAAGATCTGATTGACCCAGCAGGGACTTCTCCTTATATATACACACACAGCATTAGCTCCTTCCTGTTTCAACCATTTCCTGTTTCAACCCCTTCCTGTTATGTCAGCAACAAGGGTTCAAACCTTCTGTTTCTTTATAACAGAGGCTTGATTAATTACAAAGTGCTAAGTACCTGTTACCTTTGCCAATACAAAAGGACCTTCAAATTCAAATGACATTACCATTATACCTGTCTGATTTTATCTGTCAAACCAGGTGGAAATCAGATCAATCAATTAAAAACAATGCTTGCCATAACAACTCATGTGGTCTCTCTAGGTTTTCAAGCCAAAGATATTTGTTATTCCCAAATATTGATTTTTTTTTCTTTTTTTGAATCATAGGAGAAAAAAATAAAATTCTTCCTTGATTTCATTCATTCATTTGACAAACTTTGACAAACAAATGTTTAACAAATTTTCAAAAACCAAATAGTACTATAGGTAGTAATAAAAAGAATTCACAGATGCATAGCACTCTAAGGCAGCACTGTTCAGGCATTAAAGATAATTGCTATTTTTTCAAGTTGCGATTTTTTCCTCTTTTCTGCTATAAACACAGTACTATGGTCCTTTGGTAACTTCAGATTATTCTTTTTTGAGGTGACCCTATTCACACTAACTCTTTTCTCCTCACCTCAAATTCTCCCCTCTATTTGTTACCCCTTTCCCTTTTGGGTTTTAGTTATTAGTTTCTTTTACTTTCCTGTTTTATTTAGTTATTTACTTCTTCTCTTGCCCTCATTTTTTTTTCTCTAAATCAAGTAGATCCCCTCTTCTCCTCCCTTTCAAATGGTCCTGTTGATTATTTTTTAAAATTCCACTTTTTTGCTGAATTCTCTCACCTTCTTCATTATTTATTTTCACTGTCTATTCTAGATCCTCAGGCTCTGGTTCATGGCCTACCTCCATAATTATCTAGTTTCTTCCTATTTTCTGTATTCCTCACGCAATTAAAACTACCAAAGTATTCATTCTAGGCTCTCCTTTCTAGAAAGTTTCTGCCACTGCCTTGTAGCATTTGCCCCTCAGGTTGCCCTTTTCCATTGTACCTCTCTCTCAAAATAAATCCAATTCTTGCAGCAGATAGAGAGGACACTACCACATATACACTACTCCATCCATGTCCTTGATTATACAGTCCACTGCTGATCTATACCCTCTTCCTGATTACCTTCTTTCCCTTAAAATCTACTCCCTAGGTCCAGACTCTCCTATTCTCCCAGACACCAATTGCCCCAGGAATTCCAACTTCACTGTCCCACCACATCCAAGGTAATACAAGTTATCTTTTCAAGCAACAAATCCCCCAGACCACACCCAGCACAAGGTCCTTCACAGAACACCTCTCTTCACTCACAAGAACATGTATCAGCAGACTGCCCCACTCCCACCACGAAGTAAAACCTTTCTTTTCCTACCCCTCCTCACCTGCAGGTTCTTCTCTTCCTGAGACCACAGAGTTCACCTTACCCTCATTGCTAGCCCTCAGTTTGAACCAGATGCATTGCACTCCCCTCTATTTCCATACTCCCATTTCCCCTTTCATGTACCCTCCTATGTTATAATGTAATCCCATAAAAAACACAATTCACCTGTAGGCAGTGTCCCAAGGTTCTGTCCTGTCCGTAATGGACATACAATTGGCAAAGATGATAAAATATGGAAATAGTTAATGTTAAGGGAGGAGACTGTGGGAAGACAAACAAATAAATATCACTGTTGGTGGAACTATGAATTGGTCCAACTAGTCTGTAAAACAATTTGGAATTACGAAAGAGCAGTTACTAAATTACTCATACCCTTTAATCCAGTAATCCCCCTATTGTGCATGCTCTCCAAGTAGGTCAAAAAAAGAAGAAAACTTTCCTGCAGCTACACCCTTAAAATTATTAAACCACGTGTATCCTTTGACCCAGCAATACAATTACTAGACCTACAAGCCAAAAGGATTGAAGAAAAAGAAAAAAGATGCATACATACAAAAATCTTTATGGCAGCTCTTTTTGTAGCACCAAAAAACTGGAAACTAAAGGGGTGCTCATCCCTTGGAGAGTGGTTATACAAATTATTGTTTATGAATGCAGTGGAATACCCATTAATTAGTCACAATTGGCATTATTAATAATAGAAACAAATAAATAATAAAAATAAACTTAATTGCTGTTAGAGATAACAAATGGGATAGTCTTAAAGAAACCTGGGAAGACTTGAAGGAAATAATACAGAATGAAGGAAGCAGAGCCAGGAAAACAATTTATACAATAACGTTCTTAAAACAAACAACTGTGGCAATAAAAATTATCCAACCTACAATAAAAGAGACTGAGCCATTGTCACTTTATTAAAGGATCCATTGTCCCCTCTAATGAAGTAGACTTCAGATATTCCTCACAATCTGAAATGATCCTCCTTCCAGAGCCCTCTCTAGCCCTCCAGTGTTAGCTACCTAAGCATTCAAGAACAACTATAGCAAATACAGAATAATTCCATTAGTTGACATATGATGCACAGGCTTAAATAAGCAAAACAATATATCAGCAGAATCCCAGGTTTGGCAAAACAAAGAATATCTCCATTGACTAGGAGGTCATAAAATGGCCCCAAAATGACATATTAGAAAGGGGGAATTGGGGAGCTCAGAGATTGGGTGAAGCATGGAGCATCTTCGCTAAGTGGTCATGTTGCTCTTCTTGGACGAGAGAAAATGGTTCAGAGGTACAAAAATAATTTGGAGGACTTTCCAGGTAGTTGGGTCACCTCTGTCCCACTGAGCTTGGCCACCATGACAAGGAAAAATAAGGGTGGAGGACCTCTGGTTAACTTCCTAAGATTAGGCAACTGAATTTACAGTAAATCTGCAGCTTATAGCTCTAGGGCCAAATATACAGAACTTACCATCACTACTCCTATGAAATTGTAACAAACTGACTAATACCAGTTAGAGTTTGAGTTGGGATCCTCAAGGAATCAACTTTCTCACAGCTTTGAAGGATTGAAGAACTCTGATCAATTCAATGATCCACCATAATCCAAAGTGCCAATAGTGAAGAATGCTATATACCTCCTGATAACAAGAAGATGGAAATAAGATATAGAATGAGACATACATTTTTTGACAGAGCCAATGTCAGAAATTGTTTTTCTTGACTGTGTATATTTGTTAAAAGATTTTTTAACATGTAATTTTTAGAAGATTTTTAAAAGATTTCTTTTTTAATCCTTTTTCTTAATTACTGGAATATAAATAGAAAAAAGAAACAAATTTAAACATTGAAAAAAATACAAAATAAGAAAAGGAAAAAAAGCATGTCATGTGCACAGCAGAACATAAGAGAGAATTCAAAATGTATAGCAAAGAAAGCCTATATAATAAATATTATACATTTCATTGAAAGCTATCCATGTTTGCTTCCTTGTTAGTTTTCTTTTGTTCTCTGCTGTGCACTTTTTACTTTGTTCTTTTTTTCCCCTCCTCTCCCTGTCCCCCTCCAGGTTACAATTAAGTGCAGATATATTCATATACAGATACACACACGCACATATACATATACACATATAGACATATATAGACATATGCTTTCCCTAACAAATTCTACTTCCAATCTTTATTTTTATGTTTGTGTGCATCTCTTATTTCCTATCCCTCTTAACTCCTCTTCTTTACTTCTACCCATTACTTTGGCCCCCTATTACTTAATCTACACATAAAACTCCTCATTGAGTTCCTTGTAATGAGTCTTTGGTATATATCTTTATATTTCTCTTGTCTCTTGTAATTCAAATCTTCTATTAAGTTCATTTTTTTTTCTTTGAACAAAGTCCTGAAAGTCTGACAGTTCCTTAAATGTCCATTTTTTTTATTTGGGATTATGCTTGGCTTTTCTGGATATGATATTTTCAGCTAGAGCCCCAGTTCTTTTGCTCTTTGATACACAGTGGTCTTTTAGTGTCACTGCCGCTAGGTCTTGTGTGATTCTAATTGTGGCACCATCATATTTAAATTGTTTTTTTCTTGTTGCTTATAATATTTTATCCTTGAGCTGGGGGTTTCAGAATTTGACTATAACATTTCTATGGGCTTTCTTCATAGGATCTCTACTTTCCCCTCTTGTTCTAATGCTTCAGCACAATTTTCTTTAATTATTTCTTGTGTTATTGATAAGTAACACTCTTGTGTTATCAAGATTATGTTTTTATCATAGCTTTCAAGTAGTCCAAATATTCTTGTGTTTCATTTGTTGATCTGTTCTCCAGATCATTTGTTTTTCTTGTGTGATGCTTCACAATTCTCTTCTATTTTTTTCATTCTTTATTTTTTGTTTTATTATTTCTTGATACCTTATGACTTCATTGGTTTCCGCTTGGCCAATTCTGCTTTTCAAGAAGTCATTTTCTTCCTTAAGATTCTGAATCTCCTTTTCTAATTGGTTGCCTTTTTTTCTCATAATCCTCTTGTTTTTCTTAAATTGTTCTTTCATTTTTTTTTTGTTTTTCCTCAATCTCTCTCATTTGATTTTTTTTTTTTGCTTTTGGGAGGGCAGTTGGGGTTAAGTGGCTTGCCCAAGGTCACATGACTAGTTTTGTGTGTGTGTGTGTGTGTGTGTGTGTGTGTGTGTGTGTATGAAGTGTCTGAGGTCAGATTTAAACTCAGGTCCTCCTGACTCCAGGGTCGGTGCTCTATTCACTGCGCCACCTAGCCACCCTCTCATTTGATTTTTAAAGTCTTTTTAGATTCTTCTGTGAATTCTTTTTTGAGCAGATGACCATTTGACATTACTCTTTGAGGTAGAAGATGCTTTCTTTATGTCAGTAGCCTCCTCTGAAGATGAACTCTGATCTTCTCTGTTCCCACAGTAACTCTCTATGGTTGGATTCTTTTTCCTTTGCCTGCGCATTTTTAAAATTTGGAGTAGCTTAGTTTTTATAATCACCTCTGGACCTCAGATATGGGGGATGATGCCTCTAACCTTAGACCCTCCTTCAGTTCTCCCCTCTGACTTGGAACTGGAAC
>JAQQSW010024282.1:0-10119 GCA_028646575.1 Pseudocheirus occidentalis | reverse complement strand
CTGTGGTTCTTGGGAACAGAGACTGTGAAGGATTTAAAGTGGACTAGATCCTGTGAGCTTCAGCATGGAAAAGGAAATGCACAGAGAGCTGGACAGAGACCTGGGAGCTGTCTGCCTTTGAACCCGGGTGACAATTTAGTGACCCAGGTAGGACCTAGGACCATGGAAGGGGATCCAGGGAATCTGAGAGACCACCTTGAGTTAAGCTGAAAGAAGACCTTATTTGGATACTGTGTACTGACTGAGAAATTATAATTTACTAGTGACCTAGGGGTGGAGGGCCTGTGTATTCTCTGTTGATTGAATAGTGAATGATGACTGAATAAGTGACTGATTGAGTTAACTTAATGTGCCCCATGAGTGGAGAACTTTGACTATTATAGTTGTGTCCCTTAAGCCTCCTTAAAGACTATTCAATGATTGAGTTGATTGAATGGACTGATTGATTAAATGATTGTATTTTGTTCAAAAATTTGTGACCACTGTGGTGGAAACTATGTGGCCATCTTAGTGATAAGTTGTTGTGATGATAAGTTGTAACACTGTGAATGCTGCACCTTGATTTTATGTGAATGTTTTGCTCTGATTTGTTATTGAATAAATAAGAGTGTTCACTATACACTGTGTAATCAGAACCTTAAAAGCTGTTCATAGCAGCATTCTTCTGAAAAGCTGCTCCTGCTTGGTTTTACAGTTGGGGAGTGGTCGAACAATTTATAGCGTATGATTATGAGAGAATGCTATTGTGCTGTAAGAATGATGAGAAAAATGCTCTCAGAAAAATCTGAAATGATTTACATGAACTAATGCAATGTGAAATGACAGAACTTGGAGAACATTGTGGGTAGTAACAGTGATAATTGTATGATCATCAGCTGTGAATGTATTATCTATTCTCAGAAATACAATTCTGAAGGACTTGTGAAAAATGCTGTCTACCTCCAGAAAAAAAGTATTGATGGAGTCTGAATACAGATCAAAGCATACTTTTTAAAACATTCTTTATTTTTCTTGTCTATTCTTTCTGGCCTCTGTTTTCTTTCACAGGATGACTAATGTGGGGGTGTTTTACATGACTGCACATGTATGGACTGTATCAAATTACTTGCCTTCTCAGGGAAAATGGTGGAGAAGGAGGAAGGGAAAAAGCTTGGAACCCAAAGTTTAAAAAAAAAGTCAAAAATTGTTTTTATATGTAATTGGGTAAAAATAAGATATGAAGAAACAATTTTTTTTAAAAAAGAAAGTTTATTTAGCTGTAACAGAGAAAGGATATTCTGAGGAATTATATCAAACAAGTGCAGTTCTTCCTGGTGTTAATCATGCTGTTGGTCCACAATCAGAAGCCTCTACAAAGGAGCTGGTATTCCTTTTCTGCTCAAGAGAACAGGAAGTCATGCCAAAAACTTTAGCCAGTCCTCAAGCCAATCAAGCCTCAAAGGAGTTTTGGTGCCTCATGCAGGAAAGAGCTAGTCTTAGGAAAAACTTATCACTGTCTACATTGAAGAACCCTAGGAAATACTATTTCTATCATAGATGTTTCAATTGCATTCTATGGAACATTCCCTCTTAAATTTTGCCTTGATGCTTAAATAGGTCTAACCTTAATTTAATTTAAGAAATATACTTGTAAACACCAGAAGTAAAGTTACTGAATTGTCTTGTTTGACTGGGATGGACCTCGTTTTTGATGATATGTACTAGGACAATAGTTCTAGGAGATGTCCCAAGCAGACCTATGTCTGCTTCATATTCATTCCTGTTCTCCCAGACACAACTGTGAAGCCAACAAGAAGTTTTTTTGAATTATCATATTAAATGATGGTTCAGTTTATTTCAGAAAACATTTATTAAATGTCTAATTTGTGCAAGATCCATGGCTGTATTCTATTTCATATACTTCACAGTAGTTTCACCTGCCACTGCAGTGTCATGTGTTGGCTAGAAATCTGGCACTGTCTCCAGAATGCTAAACTGACAGAGAGGAAATTACCTGACCAGTGAATAAAACCTTGGCAATCTGATTTCTCAGTCCATCTAACATGATTGATGCAGCAAGTCAAATAGAAAAGTGGAGATGTACAAACTGGCATATTGACAGCAAAAAGAAGTAACAAGTAAAGAAAAGCTTTTAAAGTGAATGGTGACCCAGAACTCAGTGTCCATACCAAAGGCAATAATTGGACATACTCATCTCTGTCTTTCCTGGTGGCAAGTGTAATGGTAATTAATTTAAAATTTGAAGGCCCCTTTTTGTTATGTCAGTAAGCAGGTACTTAGTCCCTAGTCAAGCCCCTGTGTGACAGAGAGTGTGACATCTGTCTCCTGGTGCTGACCTAAGAGGAAGGGTTTGGCTGAAACAGGAAGCTAAAGTGTGTGTGTATAAGAAAAGCCCAGAGAGGGAGAATCAGAATTTTTCTCCTGGAGGGTTCCTGCTGTAGGAGAGATAGAGTTGCTCTCAGTGAGCTTCTGGAATCTGACTGAGAACTGAGAGAGGATTTCATTGAGACCAGAATCTGGTGAAGGCTGAAACTGTTGCCAAGAAGGCTACCTGGAAGGCTGAGATTTCTTCTGGGTCATAGGGCCAGCTGAACTGCTGGAGGACTGAAGAAGCATAACCAGGATAAGACTTTGTTTGTTTGTTGCTTTGTTGATCCTTGAATTCCTGGGAATAGAAGTTGTGAAGGTTTTGAGATGTGCTGTTCCCTGTGAAATTCAGTGTGTACCAGAAACTGCCTGGAGAACTGGACAAGGACCTGGGAGCTGTCTGCCTCTGAATCCAAGTGACTGTTTGGTGGATTCAGGTAGGAGACCATGGAAAGGGATCCAGGAAATCTGAGAGAACACCCTGAGTCAAGATGAAGAAAAGACCTCTCCTTGGATATTGAATGTTGTGATGAAATTAAATTTACTAGACACCTAGGGGTGGAGGGTTTGTGTAATTTTTTAATGATTGTATTTAGTGATTAATGATACTTTGTGACTGATTGCTAGATAAGTGACTGATTAAGTTCATCTGTGATTGTCCCATGAGTGGAAGACTGATTATTGTATTTTGAGATGAGTGAATGACTGAGTAAGGAGGCAAACCTCCTTAGGGATACCAGATGATTATTCTTTTGTTCTTTGTTCTGAATACCGTGACCACTTTGGTGAAAACTATGTGGCCATTCTAATGTTTAGCTGTTGTGAACACTATATTATGATTTTCTGTGATAAGATGTAATGTTGTGACTATTATATTGTGATTTGTTGTGAATGTTTTTCTTTGATTTGTTCTTGACTAAATACAGTTTAGTTCACTATATTGTGTAATCAGAACCTTAAAAACTGTTCACAGTAGCATTCTTTTGGGAAGCTGCTCATGCATGGCATTACAGCAAGTGAGGCAAGACCTGCTCTGGGCCTCCTGGATCGGGGAGAGGCCTTGGGTTCTCCTTAACTGGGTGCTATGTGGCCTAAAATCTGTTTTGTGGCTATGTTGCTTTTTTCCCTTTGGGACATATTCTTTCCTATTCTTTGACGAAGGACAATTGGAGAGACAAAATGACCTTGTCAGGTTCAGAATATCAGAAGATCAGCAGAGGTTGCCAGCAACTGTAGCCACTATAACCCTGATGACAGACCTGCTAAACCCATGCCAGGAGCATGGATCAACCTTACAGTGACACTTTGTGTCCTGCATACAAGGGAGTGACTCTGTCCATTGACAATGTGTCCACATCTATAAGTGATTTGGGGAAGCAAATGCTTTGTAGAGACCTCTTTAAGTGTGAGTCCACCCTTCCCAGGGACCAAGAGGGTAGAAGACAAAGTATGCTCCAGGCCAGAAGGAATGTTTTTGGGTGTTGGTTCTTGCTTTATCTTCCTTTTGTAAAAGTTAACTGATTTTAATTGCATATTGACTTCTATTGGAACAAACACACCAAAATGGAAGCTCACTCTGCTAGCATTAGGAGAATTGAGGTTTTCCTCAAGGATAGGCTCCCCCTACCCAGAAACCTGGGGCAGAGGGTAGGTAATGTTTAATTATTGGAAACCTGAATTTTGAGTAGGATATCAGAATAAGACCCCTAAGGTGTATATTCCTGTTATTAGGTGAAAGAGAATTAGAAATGGAATAAACTCATGAGTTTTGAAAGGTTGGGAGAATCAGCAGAATTTATCAGCACCTGTAGCAATCAAATTGGACAGAGTCACTCTCAGGGCTACAGGTTTGCAGAGTCTTGCCACTGGATCAATTAATTCATTCTGCTAACTTGAGTCAAGGAGGTCTCTGATCGAGGTTGCAGTGGCCACGGCAGCTGGCAAACACTACTGGCTCTTTCCGCCTTTTGAATCTCACAAATTGATTCCATCTCTAGTTCTCCTTCACCAAAGAGCAGGAAAGAATAGTCCTTGAGAAAACAGGAGAATGATAAATGTTAGAGAAGATGTGGGAAAATCAAAACACTAATGCATTGTTAATGGAGTTGTGACCTGATCCAACCATTCTGGAGAGCAATCTGTAACTATGCCCAACGGGATATAAGACTGTGCATGCCCTTTGACCTAGCAATACCACTTCTAGGTTTGTATCCCAGAGATTAAAAAAAATGGGAAAAGGACCCACACGTACAAAATATGTATAGCAGCTCTTTTTGTGGTGGCCTAGAATTGTAAATTGAAGGGATGCCTATCAGTTGGGGAATTGCTGTATAAGTTGTGGCATATGAATGTAATAGAATACTATTGTGCTATAAGAAATTATAAGAAAGTGGATTTCAGAAAGTCCTGAAAAGACCTACATGAATTGATGCTGAGTGAAGTAAAAAGAACCAGGAGAACATTATACACAGGAACAACATTGTGCAATGACTACTTTTGATAGATTTGACTCTTCTTAGCTATGTAAGACTCTAAGACAACCCCAAAAGACTCATGGTAGAAAATGCTAACAATGTCTAGAAAAAGAACTATGGAGTCTGAATGCAAATAGAAGCAGACTGTTTGCTCTCTCTTTTGGGGGGTCTGTTTCTTCTTTCTCGTGGTTCCTCCCATTGGTTCTAATTCTACTTTACAACATGACTAATGTGAAAATATGTTTAATGTGAACGTATATGTAGAGTATATTTCAAATCATATGCAATCTTAGAGTGGGGGAAGGGGAGGGAGAGAAAATTTGGAACTCAAAAATCTTATGGAAGTAAATGTTAAACTAAAAATAAACAAATTTTTAAAAAGAATAGTCCTCCTATGGGCAGAAGGAAAGATTAATAGCAAGTAATTAAAAGAGGGAAAGTACTGGAATTAAGAGGTCTTAGGGAAGACTTCCTGTACAGTGGTTTTCAACCTTCCTAATGCCACAACCCTCTAATATACTTCCTCATGTTGTGGTGACCCCCAACCATAAAATTATTTTCGTTGCTCAAAAATAATGGTTGGTAGAAGGTATAGATTTTTAGTTGAAATGCTGTAGAAGGTGGATTTTTAGTTGGGATTTAAAGGAAGCCAGGGAGATCAATGGGTAGAGCAGAGGGGTGAGAGTGTTGCAGTCATGGAGGACAGCCAGAGAAAATGCCTAGAACCAAGAAATGTATTTTCTTGTTTGTAGAACATCCAGAAATCCAGTCTCACTAGACCAAAGAATACATATTGGAGGAGTAAAGCATAAGAAGAACAGGTATAAGCCTCAGAATAAAATCTCTGGTTCAAAGGTTATGGATATTTTAGTCACTTTATTTGCTATGGAAGGAAGGGGTAGTACTGAAGGCCAACACCTGACCCTTGACTGATGATTCCCTTACATTAATTATCTATTGGTTTATATCTAGGCTTCTTAAACTTTTTTAATTCTTGACCCCTTCAGCACTTCTTAAACTATTTAAGAAGTGCTGGTCTAAATTATCCTGAATAGGATAGGTCCCTGGGCAAGGTGGCAGTCTGCCTCATTGAGATGGAAGGCCCTGGGAGAAAGGGAGACATATTCACTGAGAAGAGTTGATGGGAGAAAGCTCATGTTGGCGTTGTAGCCAAAGCCTCGGTTCCCCTGTGCTGTATCTAGATCTGGACATAGTATTTAGAGAGTATAAAGCAGTTTCTGATAGTAGGCAGTAGAGTTGGAATCTCTTTCATTTATTGTTGAAGAGCAGGATGTGTTTTAACTGTGATGAGAATGTACATTTGACTTGTAGATACTGAAAGGTGATAAGAAGCCAGTTACTGAACATAAAAGCATTATTTAAATTGCAAAGTAGTGACTTACAAAACCCTGTGCCTCCTATTTATGAGAGCTGTTGATGAAATGATCCTTAGATTAGCCTTGGCTTATTTTCTACCTATTTTAATCTCTTGATTTTACATTGCTGTTTATCTGTATGTACCAATGACTTTTGGTCTTCTTACCCTAAAATAGTAATTCCTTGCTTCATTTCCTCCCCCCAAGATTTTTTTAATCTTATATTTATTTTGTTTCATTTCAATTTTGGGTTGTTTCCCTCCCAACTCCACATTAGAAAAGGTGAACATATGATATAGATGTACATGGGGAACCATACAATACATACTTCCATATATTACTGTTTTTCTCTGGAGGTGGATAGCATTTTCCTTCATAAATTCTTCATTGTTGATTTGATTGTTCATATTACTCAGAATAGCTTAGTCATTCACAGTTATTGTTCAAATAATAATGTTTTTACTGCATACAGTGTTCTCTTGGTTCTGCTTATTTCGCTCTGTATTATTTCATGGAAGTCTTTCCATGTTTTTTTCTAAAAATCAACCTACTCAACAGATTTCAGAAAAACCTGGAAAAGAATTACATGAACTGATGCAAACTAAAGGGAGCAGAACCAGAAGAACATTGTATACAGTAATAGCAATGTTGTGTGATGATCAACTATGAATGACTCAGCTCTTCTCAACAATTCAGTGATCCAAGACATTTCCAAATTCCAAATACTCATCCATATCCAGAGAAAGAACTGATGGAGTTGAAGCATGGTATTTTCACTTTCCTTATCTTTATTGTGTTTATTTTTTCCTTTTGGTCTATTTCTTCTTTGACAAAATGACCAATATAGGAATATATTTTACATGATTGCACATATACAACCTATTTAAAATTCTTACCTTTTGGGGAGGGGGAGGAAATCAAAAGAGGAAAAAATTTGAAACTCAAAATTTTTTTCAAATGAATGTTAAAAATTGTCTTTACATGTAATTGGAAAAAATAAAATACAGTTTAAGAAATAAAATAAAAACAACCTGCTTGTCATTTCTAATAGTACCATGGTATTCCATTACCATTATATACCACAACTTATTCAATCATTCCCTAATTGATGGGCATCCCTACAATTTCCAAGTCTTTGCCACCATAAAGAAAGCTGTTATAAATATTTTAGAACATATAGGTTCTTTTCCTTTTTCTCCTTTTTCTGATTACTTTGGGAATCACACATAATAGAGGTATTACCGAGTCAAAGGATATACACAGTTTTTATAATTCTTTGGGAGTTTTGTGTTTCTTTGGGTATAATTCCATATTGCTCTTCAAAATGGTTATATCAGTTTACAGTTTCACCAATGATGAATTAGTGTCCCAATTTTTCCACATCCCCTCAAACATTTATCATTTTCCCCTTCTGTCATTTTAGCCAGTCTGACAAGTGTGCCTCAAAGATGCTTAAATTTGCATTTCTCTAATCAATAATGATTTAAAGCATTTTTCATATTACTATATATATATAGGTTTGATTTCTTCCTCCAAAAATTACCTGTTCATATCTCTTGACCACTTGTCAATTGCAGAGCAACTAATATTCTTCTAAATTTGACTCAGTTCCCTATATATTTGAGATGAGGTCTTTATCTGAGAAGCTGTCTATAACAATTTTTTCCCCAAGTTTTCTGCTTTTCTTCTAATTTTGGCTATACTGGATTTATTTTTACAAAATCTTTTTAATTTAATGTAACCAAAACTACCCCTTTTATATCCCATAGTACTATCGCTTATTCATAAATTCTTCTATCCATAAATCTGACAGGTAATATGTTCTATGCTCTTTTATTTTGCTTTTAGTGGTACAAAAAAGGAGTGAGGAACTTTCAGAGATTTAGCAGATGGTACTGCTATTTGCTCATCTTTGCCAGAACGCTCACAAATATCAGGATTGATTTGATGAAA
This sequence comes from Pseudocheirus occidentalis, assembly GCA_028646575.1. Taxonomy (NCBI): domain Eukaryota; kingdom Metazoa; phylum Chordata; class Mammalia; order Diprotodontia; family Pseudocheiridae; genus Pseudocheirus; species Pseudocheirus occidentalis. Next base: position 1,949 of record JAQQSW010024282.1, on the reverse strand, counting down.
ATGATGGGGAAATTCAGAAGCTACTAACTAAAAAACAAGAATCCCACCAGGTTTGCCAGAAGGATAGTTTGTCCAGCTCTAAGAAGGCAGTGGGACCTGGTGTTGCTCTGGGACTAGGCGGGGAGAGGGGGGAATCAGGGTGCTAGCCACTCATTGGCTGCTGCAATGGGACTGCAGGGTCTTAGTTACTAACCTGCCCTGGGTTTCAAGGCTTCTCACTGGCACGCTGATCCATGACCTGCTGCTGGCTTGCCAGGATACTGCCTGCCCTAGACTGTGCTCCTCCTTTACCTGAGCAAGATAAAAAGGTCTGCAGACCTGCCAACTTGACTTGGGCTAAAAAATGATTTCACCCCATCTTTTTAAAAATTAACTTCATTTTTAGTTTACATCATTCATTTACACAAGATTTTGAGTTACAAATTTCCTCCCTGTCTTTCCCCTGCCTGCCACCCCAAAACAGTGATCCCACTGTATACCCCCTCCCCCAATCTGCTCTCTCCTATATCCTCCCCCATCACCTCTCTGACTTTCTGGTAGGGCAAAATGGATCTCCCTACCCCAGTGCCTGTATATCTTATTTCCCAGTTGCATGTAAATAGTAATAATAATAATAATAATATTTTTTTTAAAAACATTTACTTTTAAAACTTTAAATTCTAGTTTCTTTCCCTTCCTCACTCATCACCTGTATGGGCTCGAACTCTGCCCCTGAGAGGGTCGCTTCAAAAAACCCCTTCTAAAAACCCTTCAGAAAACCCCATTGAGAGGTCCCTTTTAGTTTTCTAAGTCTGCCTTGAAAACCAGACATCTGGCCTTGGTCAGCATGTCCTTGCAGGCGTGGCTGATACTTGGCGCATGTTCAAGAGGCATCCAAGAGTGGGTTCTGCCTCCACCCCTTTGCCTATTTACCAAGGACCCAGGACTCCTTCCCACAGGAACTGTGTACCTTGGGGGGCAATGGGCATGGGGTATGGAGCCTGCTTTACTCAATGGAGTTTAGCTCTCCACGTGTACCAAGTGGCTGTTTCCAAGGCACGTGACAGAAGGCAGATAAATGGTTAATAAAAGGGCAAGGAAGGAAGACGGGGAGGGGATACGATGTATGAAGGCACATTAATCACAGCAAGAGATATGCAATAAAGGAACTTTGTTACTTCACGAGGGTGTCGGCTATCTGTCCATATCCGGGAGTCTCTCAGGATCCCGAAGAGCCTATGAGGAGGCTAAGGTTGGAGACGCGCATACAAGGCAGGTGATGCGGGGATCTTCTTAGCCCGGCAGGTCTGGCAGGTCCGGGCAATCACCCACCCCCACTGGCAGGACAAGCAATACAATACAAGTCATATATGTGTATTTACGCAGAACATCTCCATAATGGACATATTGTGAAAGACTGACTACATTTCTCTCCCTCCTGTCCCACCCCCCACTTGTTCTATTCTTTACTTTGTCCTGTCCCTTTATAAAAGTGTGTGTTTCTAACAACCTTCCCTCCTCAACCTGCCCTTGTCTCCATCCACCCCGCCTCTCATCCTCTTCCCCCCTACTCTCCTTCAGGGCAAGATACCCAATTTAGAGTGTATGTCATTCCTTCCCTAAGCCAAATTCAATTAGAGTAAGGTTGACCCTTTCCCTTTGGCCTTCCTGTTCTTCCCCTTCATTGTAAGTTATCCCTTGCCTCTTCTAAATGAGATAATTAACTCCATTCTGTACCTCCTTGTCTCTTCATTATTATTCCTCTCCCACCTCTCAATTTCACCTTTTAAATGTCATCCCTTCCTATTAAATTGATCCTGTGCCCTCTGTATATGTATACCTCTACACACATATACACACATTCACATGTGTATTCATATGCATATATACCCTCCTGCATAGACGTCTATATATACACACACACAGACATTTATATTCCCTTCATCTGTCCTCATACTGAGAAAAGTTTC
>JAQQSW010024281.1:0-10119 GCA_028646575.1 Pseudocheirus occidentalis | reverse complement strand
TTGACTTTCTTTTCATGACTTTCTCACATCATTCTCATTTCTCTTTCCAAATTTTCCTCCACTTCTCTTATTTGGTTTTCAAAGTTCTTTTTCAGTTGATGTATAGCTTCTAGGCATTCTTCCAGTGTCTTGGAAGCATTTGGTGAGGGAGTTCTGACTGAGATGTCTTCCTCCTGCTCCATGCTTAGGTCTTTTTTGTCTACAAAAAAGGATTCTAGAGTTTTATTGGTATTCTTACTTTGCCTCCTCTTTTCTCATGTTGGCCAGTCTATTAATTGCTTGTTTTTTTAGCTCTGTGGAACTCCGCTTTCTGGAGGGGAAAAGCTCTGTCCCAAATCACTGGGGCCTTCACAGCTGCCAGAGCTAGGGGATGCTGCAGCCCTGCCCTCCCCCCTGCTTTGACTCACTGAAAGAGCACCCCAGGATCCCCACTCAAGACCATGATCCAGATCCAGGCAGCTCAATGCAAGAGCCCTTGGCCCTGATCGATCGTCTCGGCCCCCTTGTTATCTGCAGGTTGAGGGCTCTGAAGCAGCCCAGTGGAGGCTGCTGATGCTTTCAGCCATTCCTGCTGCTACAACCACCTCCCACTGCTTCCTTGCCATGGGAGCAGTTTGGCCAGACCCGCTCTTCTCTTCCTGAGTTAGCAAAATCCACTGACCTTTCTCTTAGCCTTTTTTTTCCTTCTGGCCTGATAAATGTGGTAACTGTGCCTCCAGTGCAGCTGATCTGCTCTCCTATAGACACGGCTCCCTGCCCGATGCCCTGGGGCCTGACCTGGCCTGGGTTTCGGCCATGGCTCCCAGACTGTTGCAAGGAGCCCTACCTGCTGAACTGCCTGTAGGAACAGATGTGCTTTCTGTCTTTTGGAGAGTGTTGGAGCTTGAAAATCTGTTTAGAGTCCCATTTTATGAGTTTTTAGCATGTTTGTGTGGGAGCTGCGGTGCTTTGCTGCTTCTACTCTGCCATCTTGTCTCTGCCCCTTAACAATATATTAATAATAATAATAATAATAGAAATAGATTTTGGGAAGATGGCAGAGTAGGTCAGAAAACTCCAGGTTCTCCAAATTTCCTCTGAAACATACAGAATGTCACATAAAGAAAAACTGAAGAGTGAAATGAGAGTGCCAAGAAAATGTTGTATACAATAATAACATTGTTGTTTTAAGAACAACTTCGAGCAAATAAGTCATTTTAACTAATAGAAATATCCAAATTAACTGGAAAGGGCCCATGAAGGAAGACACTATCTGAATTCAGAGAAAGAACTGATAATAGAAATACATATAGAATGAATTTACATATGTGTACATATAAGAGGGAAGGGGAGAATAAAACAAAGGAACATTTGCATGATAACTATTATATACTTAAAAGTAATAGATTTGCAATTTCATATGCAATCTTTTTTAAAATTATAGTATGTTCTGAAAATGCTTGTTTTTTTCACAAATTAAAAATATTGTACAATTAATTTAAAATAGCAATTATCATCATTATTATTTTGTTCAGTCATTGTTTTATGTAATTTCTGAGATGTCTCTGAGGAGATTAATGTGTTAATATAAATATTTCATATTGCCATCTTTGCCAAAAGTGTCTACTCTCTGCATAAGAATAAATGAAATTATATGTCAAATCATTATGAAAACTCTTCATAATAACAAAATATAACATACTATAGATGATTATATCATTAAGAGGAGAGGGAAATGACAGCTTAATAGGTTAATATCCTACCTGCGGAACTCTTTCTTGTGGCAGGGTAGAATCCATAGGTCATGTTAAATTTGAAAGAGAGAGAGAGAGAGAGAGAGAGAGAGAGAGAGAGAGAGAGAGAGAGAGAGAGAAAGAGAAAGAAAGAGAGAGATTCTACAATCCTTTTTCATTTCCTTATTCACAACTAATATATAGTTCCTATTTTTAATCCTAATCTTGTTCACAAAATAGGTAAAGACCATGCTCTCTCTGAGTCTTTAATAGAAGCATCATGTAGAATGTTAAAGTTACTAGACTACAAAATAATAAAAAAAAACTTCGTTACTTTAATTAAGAAATGTACAACCATGAACTCTTCTTGATTACTAAAGCATTTCCTAGTATTTTCTAATTATCTTCTTGTTACAAATGTCATATTAATATTACCCTGGTAACATCCTAGATGAGATAACTTCTGTCATTTAAAAACATTACAGAGACAAGGGATCAGAATTCCCTGCATAGACATTTCTCTTTCCTTATCCTCAACAACAAAATATATTTTCCAAGGACTCTAGTGAGATGCAGAACCCATCCTACATGGTACAGTTCAATGGCAAGTCTCACTGCATGGTTCACTCTTTCTACCCTCCCAACCTAACAATGATTTCCAAGAGAAAACAGCAATAATATATGCTTCATGAGATCCAGAACTATTTATTTATGATTTTGTGTATGTTCTGTCTTTGTCAAGTGCTTAAAAATGCCTTTTGAATGAATCTGTGAAAATGGTTAAGGTGAAATCATTGATTTACAGCCCTCATAGCTGGGATTATGCACAACAGTGTATGTGTGTTTATGAGTATATGTGTGTGTGTGTGTGTGTGTGTGTATGAGGAAAAGATCAGGGAGATAGAGTAATATATATATGAAAGATTCCTACCTTAGAGATTCCATTCATTATGAACCCATACTATTGATCCCCTGTTCTCCTAAGACATCTACCACTATGTCTCTCATGGCTTTCTGACATCTCTAAACAGCTCTGTCTTACATTTTCAGTGGCATTGAAGAATGTATCAATACTCCACCAAAAGTGATGTCGCCTCTCATTCACAGTCAACCATTCTGAGGTACCTTATATTATTTTCCCCACACCTTAACATCTATTCACCTACCTCTGTTCCAGTCACTGAAGATTTTTGACTATAAGCTATTTGAGAGCAGGAATTTTATTGTTATTGTGGCTACTGTTGTCATTGCTTCTTATTTGGAATAATTTTTACTACTACAGTCTTGTCTGCTTCTACCCATTATGCTTCTTTCAATTTCTATTTGAGTACCCTGAAAATTATTTTGTTTTTGGAGATCACAATGTTTCATGATTTTCAGTCATATAGAATCTGTGAGAGAACAATTGGCCTTTGTGTCCAACATCAGCTTGGTATCATTGAACACTTGATATCATTTTCATACTTATCTCCTGGTCAAATCAGTCCCCACCTCATGATCCATCTGTGATTTATGTCTGAGTTTTACACTTGGATATCTTAATCTGGACGATGCCACTTGCTCATTCACTTGGCGTTGTGAACTGCCCACAGCACATTTCAAACTGCTTGCTCCATAGGTATCTCAAGTTTGGCATGTACAAATAAAACTTATTATCTTTCCTCTGGAACCCATCCTTCTTCCAAACTTTCCTATTACTGTTGAAGGCCCAATAATTCTTCCAGTTGCCCATGTTCAGCATCTTGGTTATATCTTCAGTACCTCACGCTCACACGACCCACATCTTCAATCAATTGTTACAATGTGTTATTTCTATCTCAATGTGTCTCTTCTTTATACTGATATACCACCCTATCTCTGGCCCTCATCACCTTCTACATGGACTTTTCAATTACCTTTTACCTGCTCTCCCTGTTTCATGCCTGTTTCAATTCTAATTCATTCTCCAGTTGTATGACAATGTAATTTTTCCAAGGTGTCAGTCTGATCATATAACCCCTTATCCAATCTACTTCAATGATTCTCTATTACCTGTAGAATAAAAGAAGTCATCTGCTTAGCATTTGATAATTTTTTTTTACCAGCAACCTATGCTTACATTTACAATCTACTTACATTGAACTCTTTTCTCCTCCAAGATCCAATCATATAAGTCTACTTAGTATTTATGGAGTATGTTAGAAATTCTTACATAAGGAGTATGTTAGAAATTCCAATTCTTACATCTGAACTTTTGTACTGACCATCTTTTATTCCTTTGTAACAATTGTGGTTTGGTAGAGTGAGTATAGGACAGCTAAGTGGCACAGTAGAGAGAATGCTAGGTGTGGAGTCAGGGAGAATGATCTTGAGTTCAAATGTGGCCTCAGATACTTACTAACTGGGTGATCCTGTGCAAGCTATTTAACTGTTTGTCCTAGTCTTCATCTATAAAATGAGCTAGAGAAGGAAAAGGAAAACCATTCCAGTATCCTTGCTGAGAAAACCAAAAATAAGGTGGCAGAGAGTTAGACGTGACTGAAAGTTTTAACAACAACAACAAAGAGTGAATATAGACAAAACACACACAATATCACAATCACATAACCTCAGAATCCTAAGAGTAATCTTGCTTAGGAAAACACTTGCCACCTATTTATGTCTTTAGCTTTTGTATGCCAAATGATGTTTCTCTTTCACATGATATTTACAGAAATCAGCTGTTGAAAATAATTATATGCTTAAATCTTAAAAACAACCATTTAGGACTTCCAGATCATGTGACTAACAAGGAGATGAGACAAATTTTCCAATCCTTACAACCTCTCAGATATCTCTAAAATAAAAATGATGCTGAAGTTTTAAGCAATTTCAGCTGTATCCACAATTTAGGACAGCAAGAATTTTAATGAAATAACAGTCTTGATGAACTAATAAAAAAGGCTCATCTCCCAGTGCTCTCACTTAGAACCCCTTCTGTCACCTCATATCAAACTGTGGCAGGTCTAAAAAAGTAGTCCCACAATCTTACAGGAGAATTCAGTTCTATCCCCATTCCTGCCTATGCTAAGTGAAATGATAAGGCAAAAGCTTACTCTCCTTGGGACAGCAGCATATCCTTCCCCTGTCAGAGTAAGGCCACAGATCTGAGGAATAGAGACAATAAGGTATGTGGGAGGTGAAGCAAGTGTGGATCTACCAAACTTGAGAGAAAGAGTCTAGCATCTGCCTGGGGCCAACCTTCTCAAGTCAGGTGGGAAGAGATTGTGGATGATGAAATGTGAATTGACCAGGGTTTATAAAGTCTGAAACTGCTTTGAGGTCCAGTGCTCTGAAAAAGCATACTTAAAGGGGAAAGAGTCAGGAAGTGAACAATGAGCAAACATAAGTAAAAAAGGGAATGTAATTATCAAAGTTCTCAGGAGGAAGAAAACTCAATTAAAGGACTTGAGGCTATTCAAAGAAAACAACAGCAAATATATTAACAAAAGAAAATGATATTGTCTCTAGATCAGCTAAATGAAATTAGACATCTATAAATTAATATACCAAGATTGTAAATTTAGAGCTGGAAGAAACCTGAGAGGCCATTTGGTTTCCTTTTTACATGTTGATAAGAAAAAAAATCTTCGTTCTAGCCTTGCCTTCTTAGGTATCATCCATGTAGACAGATCCTGTGGAGAAAGATTCAGCCATCCCCACCAATGATCACCCACAGGACAAATAAACAAGTATAGCAGAAGCAGTACCCTGAGTGACACACAGGGGTCACAAAGTGCCAGGAAAGTATGGCAACATCTTGATTAACCTGTCTACTTGGACTTTGAGGGAAATGGCTCAGAACGAAGTCCAAGAATTATAGTATCTCCCAAACCACCAGACCAGCTTTCTTCAGGAACTGCAGTAGACACTGCTGAATGGAGAAATCATGGTAGACAGGGGTCCCACATTCTTTATCATTACTAGCAACAACTACTGACCAATTGCCACTAAGAGGAAAACAAGCACAGCAGCCCTGGGCATGGTAGCAACCCCCAGACCACTGCTCTTGCTTAAAGCCCAATCTTCACAGACATTATCCAGAGAGAAGAAACCAGCCATCAACACTAACTGCCAATCAACTGCCACCCAGAAGGAGGGCAAGCTGGGCTAGCTGGGCACCCAGGTAGGATACCCAGCAAAAGGGCACCCAAAGGAAGAAAAAAGTGTTAAGAAAATCAAAAGTCAGAAGTCAAAAAATGAAGTGTTAAGAAAGTCAAAAAAGAGAGATGATTCTGGGAAGATGGTGGAGTAGGTCAGAAAATTCCAACCTTTCAAGATTTTGCCCCACAAAAAAGTTAAAATACCATCTTCAGGAGAACAAAATATGGTGAGGAGATAAATAAGAATGGGGACACAACTTGGGTCTTCCCGGGACAATTTGAGAAGATTAGAAGAAAATTCCCAGAATTAGGTTTTTTATCCCTATGAAAAATAAACACCTACAGGTTGGGTTCCATTTTAACAGGAAGCAGCAAGTCACTTAAAGTACAAGTAGTAAGTCCTAGGGTGGGTTGATTTGAGAGACTGCATCGGCCCCAGCTACAGGAACTTTTACCACCAGATAGTAAGGGTAGTTGGGCCTTTGAGCCTGAGAAGATTGAGGGAACCTCTGATGATAAGGAACACCGGGCTCAGCTGTGCTGTGAAGAGCAGGGGGTGAGAAGAAACCAGTACACATCAGGTGAGTACAAAAGCAGCGGGGCAGAAAGCCCCTGACTGTGGATACTTACAGGAGGTTGGAGGTTTGTCTTTGGTCACAGACTAGAGGGGAAAACTGAAGATGTGGGGTAAGAGGCACCATTTCCCACACCCTAGGGCTAGAGATTATTAGGAGCATTAAGCTATTACCAGAAAAAATGCACAGGCAAAGGAGAAAGAATTCAAACACACAAAGCTATCATGGGAATAGAGATGACCGGCGTTCATCTTCAGAGGAGAATAATGAATTCAAGAAATTTTCAGAAGTGCTAGTAAGGGGAGTCCCTGCAGATTCCTGCTTCAACAATGCTTGAAAGGAACCCACTGCTCAATTCCTGGCCAGAGCTGCCCTTAGCCACCTCTCCACCTTCACCTCTACTAAGCAACACTTCTTTTGTCCTACCATTGAGCAGCCGCCACCCACTCAGCCACCCCAGCCACCACCGCCATGATAAACTCGTCCCCCTCTCAGGTGCGACATTGTTGGGTCTCTTGTTGGTAAAGGGTTGAACCAGTCCTCAGCTAACAGGAGTGCACGTGATCACCTGGGGGCAGAATGAGAAGGTTGCACCTCTTTGTGCTAAACAGGATTATCTCTCAGCCTTCAGGGTGATGCACGATTGGCTCTCTGTGGCGAGGGCAAGGCCAGAGGAGGGGCCTTAAGGGGCCCTGGAAAAAGGACTTAAATACAGGCTACCTGGAGGCAGAGGGAGGTCCAGCCACGCCAGCCTTAGAGAACGTAGCTAGAAGCAAGTGTTGTGTTCTGAAGTAGAGAAAGTTCCAGCCATGTCAGGTTTAGAGAATGTAGCTAGAAGCAAGTCCTTTATCCTGAGTTTTTCTGTGCAGCTGTTTCTCCTGGAGAAAGCGGAAGCCAGGAGCCATGGATGCCCGAAGCCTGTTGAGGAAGGGTATAGGTGAAACCTGTACAGCCTGACCCCCCAAAACCATAGCACAACGTAACTACCACCAGGACTGGGAGGCTGCCATCTACTGACAGATCAGCCTGTCACTGTGTATGTCCTACTATTTAGATCTCGACAACATGGTACTCAGGAGCAGCACACACACGCCGAGAAGCTGATGAAACTGCAGAAGCAGAATGCAGCCACATCTTCCTGTGGGACATCAAGAAATCCAACCTCAATGACTGGGAGAGCGGGCTAAATGCAATGGAGTGTCCTCTGAACTTGGAAAAAAATGTCAATCAGTCATTACTGGAATTGAACAAGCTGGCACCTGACAAGAATGACACCCACTTACGTGATTTCATCAAAACCCACTACCTGGACAAACAGGTCAAGTACATCAAACAGCTGGGTGATCATGTAACCAAACTGCCACAAGATGGGGTCCCTGACTCTGGTATGGCAGAGTACCTTTTGGACAACCACACCCTTGGAGACAATGACAATGAGAGCCAAACCACCCCTGGCTTCCCCTACACCTGGGAATTGTGAGTGCCACTCTGACTGAATTTCAGTGCATGTATATTTTGGTTATCTGACCTTTCATAATATGTACCAAAGAACTACCACCATTTACATCCCAATAAAGTGACTTGGTACTGATGAAAAAAAAGGAAGAAAAAAAAAGAAATTTTCAAAGAGTAACATCAAATGGTCAAATCACACCCCCCCAAAAAAAATTCATAAAAGATCTTTAAAAAGACTTTAAAAATCATGACAGAGATAAAGGAAAAACTGAAAATATATAATAAATAAGAATAATTAAAAAAAAACAAGAAGGTTATGAAAGGAAAGGTAACCAATTAGAAGAGGAGACCCAGAATCTTAAGGAAGAAAATGATACCTTGAAAATTAAAATTGTGAAGTAAGTGAAAGTAAGTGAAGTAAGCAAAATTTTAAGAGAAAAATAAGTAAACAATATGTTAATAATGAAAAAAATAGAAAAGATAATGTAACACCTTATAAAAACAATATATTTGGAGAATAGATCAAGAAGATAAAATATGACAATAATTGGACTAACTGAAAATTATGATCAAAAAACAAATCTTGATATAATAATACAAGAAATATTTTAATTGTCCTGAAATATTAGAGTGGGAGTAAAAATAGAAAAAAAATCCAATCAGTCACTGCATAAAATAGTTCCTATGATGAAAACTTATAGGAATTTCATAGTCAAATATCAAAACCCCCAGCTGAAGGATAAAATATGAAAAGTATCAATATTAAAACAATTTAAATTTGAGGGAGCCACAATTAAAATCAGTCAAGGACAAGCAGCAAAACCTTAATGGACCACATGTCTTGGAGCACAATATATCAAAGAACAAAAGAACTGGAGCTCTGGTTGAAAATATCATATCCTGCAAAGTTAGGTATTAGCATGAAAAAAAATAAATGGACATAGAATAAACCCTCAGACTTTTAAGAATTTGTTTTAAAAAAATCCAGAACTTAGAAGATATGACATCCAAGAACTAAGAGAAATATAAGGTACATACCAAAGACTGCTTATAAGAGATTCAGAAGGACAGACTGTTTATGTAAAATGCATTTCCAAGATTCTTATTAATAATTTGGTAGCTCATATGAAAGATTGGGGTAAACCTGAGTATGGTATTAATTTAAAAACTAAAACCATTTAGGAATAGCTAAAAAGAGAAATTATTTTGTACCTATGATGTGTAGAGGAAAAATTGATAGTGAGGAATTAAATGGGGGAGGAAGGATGGTTGTTCCAGTAACCTACTTTCATCGAAAATGGGTTTGAGAAGGAACAATACATATATATTTAGAAGAGTATAAAAGGCTTCTAAATGCAGAAGAAATAAAATGGTAGGAGAATAGGGAGGGGGAAGAGGACAAGGGAGGGAACTTTAGAATGGAGAATGAAGGAACAGATAATAGTGAGGTATAGAAGGGTGTTTAGATTTGTGGTAATGGAGGATAGGGGAAGGATTCTTGGAGGGGGTTAGGCAAGTAATAGAAGGAGAAGGTAGTGGTGTAATGGTAATCAATTTGTTTAGGGCTAAGTAGGTCAGATACTTAGGGCTAAGTAGATCATATACTTAGGGTTAAGTAGATCCTAGTAACTTAGGGCTAAGTATAGAACTCTGTCCATTGGTGAAAAGGTGTGAATTCCCCTGTTGATGTGGAAGAATGCTATTGGCTGAGACACTCCCCTGTTGACTTGGAAGAAGGCCAGTGTTTATAAGCAGGAGAATTTCAGAGACAGACAGATTTCGGATTTGGCTCCTCAGTGATGCTGACTGAAGAGATGAATAGGATGGGACTTTGTTTGTTGGTGGCCTGGCTGATCCTTGAGTTCCAGGCAAGAGAACTCCTGAAGGTTTTGAGGTATGCTGAACCTTGTGAACTTCAGTGTGTGCTGGGGATTTCCTTGAGGACTGGACAAGGACCTGGGAGCTGTTCATCCCTGAGGACTGGATGAGAACCTGTAAGCTTTCAGGTCCTGAATGTAGGTGATTGTTTGATAGACTCAGGAGGGAGCTGGGACCAGGGAAGAGGATCCAGGGAATCAGAGAGACTACCCAGAGTCAAAGTGAAGAAAAGGCCTCCCCTTGGACTAAACTGAGGTTTGTTGAAAATCAAGGGGTGGAAGGATTGGGTGGTTGTCTAAGAACTTTATTTGGAAACTAAAGTTAATGGTTACCCCAGGAGTGGAAGATCAGTATATTGTGAATTGTTGACTGAATCAG
>JAQQSW010024280.1:0-10119 GCA_028646575.1 Pseudocheirus occidentalis | reverse complement strand
ACTTGCTCCACTCTAATTCTGAAGGAATTATTCTCTTCAGAATCCTTTTCAGATTCTTTTTCCACCTGGCAAATTCCACTTTTTAAGGCATTTTTCTCCTCATTGGCTTCCTGGGCCTCTTTTGCCATTTGAGTTAATCTATTTTTTAAAGTGTTGTTTTCTTCAGTCAGCTTGTGGACTCTCTTTTCATGATTTTCTTGCATCATTCTAATTTCTCTTCCCAATTTTTCCTCCACTTCTCTTGTTTTTCAAAGTCCTTTTTCAGTCAATCTATAGCTTGTAGGCAATCTTCAAGTATCTTGGAAGAATTTGTTATGGGAGTTCTGACTGTGTTGTCTTCCTCCCATTCCATCCTTTGATCCATTTTGTCCACAAAAAAGGATTTTAGATTTTTATTGCTGTTCTTATTTTGCTTTCTTTTTTCATGTTGGCCAGTCAATTAATTGGTTGTTTTTTTTAGGTCTGTGGAACTCTGCTTCCAGGGGAGAAAGCTCTGTCCCAAATTGCTGAGGTTTTCACAGCTACTGGAGCTATTAGTGGGGTGCTGCAGCCCCCACCAGCTTTGGCTTGCTGAAAGCACAACCCAGGACCACAACCCAAGACCACAGTCCTGATCCAGGCCACTCAATGCAAGAGCCCTTGTCCTTGATCAATTGACTCAGCCCCCGTGCAGGTCCGCAGGCCAGGAGCTCTGAAGCAGCCCCATGGAGGACAGATCCTGCCCTTCTCACCCTCCTCTCCACCCTGCTGCTTCCTTGCTGTGAGGGCAGATAGGCTGGTCTGCTTTTCCTCTCCCAAATTTAGCTTGAAAACTTCACTTTCACTGACCTTCTCTAATCCTGGCTTGATAGATGTAGAGATTGCTTCAGGTGCTGTAGATCTTCTCTCTGGGGTAGAATCACACTGCAGCTGGGTTCCTCCCATCCATTCTGGGGCCTGGCCGCAGTTTCAGTTTGGGGATGGGCTGGCCTTGGCTCCCAGCCTGCCACATGAGCCCCTCCTGCCGAGCTTCCTTCAGTGCAAGATGTGTTTTCTGTATTTTTGTGAGTTTGGGAACCCTAAAATTTGTTCAGAGCCATATTTCATGGGTATTTAGGATGGCTCTGTGGGAGCTGCAAGGCCTTGTTGCTTCTATGGTGCCATCTTGGCTCTGCTCCCCTCTAGTACTTTTTAAATAAAGAATGAGCTCTACTTTTCTTCCTTGAGTCCTAAGTGCTTGAAGCAGAAGTTAGATATAAGAGAGGGCACGTGTTGGCACAACACATTAATAACAACTCATATTTCTTTAACACTTCAAGGCTTCCAAGGCACTTTTGCCACAGCCACTTGTGAAATAGGTAACATAAGTATCACAAGAATTCTCATGTTACAAATAAAGAAATTTAAGCTCTGAGATGTTAAGTGTTTACACCAGGGTCACAGAGCTAGTCAATGCCAGAGCTTGTATTTGAACTCAGATCTCCGTCATTCAATTAAAATACTGTTTCCAATTTTGCCTCTCATAAATCCTACATTATAAGATTGCCCAAGTAACTAACAATAATGCCAGGCAGATGCATATGTCTTTATTGATAGGTTGACCAAGTAAAATAATCTATTTTAAGTGCTTTCTGATCACATAGGCTGCCACTAAAGGCCTTATTGGGAGAACTCAGCTGAACATAGGTTTAAAACCGTATAAGTTGGGATTGTATGACCAACAAGATGGATGATTAGACATTTTCTTCAGTCCTGTCTTTAAAAAAATCTTTAAAAATATCTTAAAATAAGAATTAAGTATGAGGTAAAGCATTTACAGCTGCCCTTGTAGACAAAGATACTAAAACATCTAACAAGATAAGTCTCATGAAGTAAGGGCAAAAAAATATTGTTCACTAATTCAATCTAAAGTCACACTCTGTCACAGTGTACTGATACCAGCTCAACAGACTTGTATTCTGAGATCTACTCAGTAATTGTTTTGCTGTTGTGCAGTGTCTGTCAGCAAACCTTGCTCCTTCCTGCCTTTACCATTTTGTGGCAAAAAGAAGTAGACTACTACTCTACATACTCAGTTGTCAAGCAGGGCAGTGGTACAGGAAATCAGGAGTAGTCTTTGTGTAGTAACATAGTCTTTCTAGGTTAGTATCATGTTTCAGTAGTTCCCAGAGGACAACTATGAACAGAGTGACCTAGAGCATGATGACTAGCTGACAAGAGGAGATGCATTAAATCTGATGGAAATTGTCTTGGCATTTAGCACACTAGTCTTGTCCCCTTGGGGGATTGATACTGGTGGAAAGTAAATTACACAGAGTGGGGTTAAGTTGAAATAGATTGATGCTCAGGTCCTTAGGATCATGATAAAAGAAAAGAAGTCAAAAAGTGAACAATAGGGCAATATGAGAATATAAGAAAGGGCAAAAAACTAAAAGCACTAACAATGAAGGAAAAGAAAACATTACTAAAAATTTAAAGCACAAGCAGATAGGCAGTTGTGTGTGTGTATGTGTGTGCACACATGTGCAAGTGTGTATGGGCTTTAATTGGAAAATAGACATCAAGAAATCTGAATAACTGTAGACTTCTGAGAACAAATTTTGCAAGACAAAGGGAATTGAAACATTTGGTGAGAGAAAGGAACCTGTGGTTTCCCAAGGAAACATGGATGTGTGGCAGTTTAAAAGATAACTCAATTGAAAGAAGTTAAAAGAGAACAAAGAGCAGAACTTATGGTATCACATAAGTAACTAGAAGGCTAGACAAATTTTAATCTACAGTAGTTAGCCTCTCCAAAAACAAATAACAACAACAAAAACTGATTTTGAATAGAAACATCTTGAAGTGAAGAACAATCTGGAAAAAAATTTTAAAAATGTTAAAATATCCTGTGATGAACACACTGATCTTAATAAACAAGATATATAAAGATAAATGGAAGGACATAGGCTTCTAGAAAAATATAACAAGTCTATAATTTGAATACAACAATGTAACAACACTTTCCAGAACTGAATACAGAAAACAAAGGACAAAATGAAAAATTCCACATATTGTCTTTAGAAAACCAAACCAAACTAAACCAAAAAGCCCAGAATAATCTATGCTGAAAATACCAAACCAAATTACGGTTAAATTGAATGATTTCAATGAGAGCCAACAAATTCTAAAAGAGAACAGGAAAAGGTCTATATAAAACAAAAGTAAAGGGACTTGAATAAGAAAAGACTATTCTGCACCCACCAGAGAACACTGGAGGAATTACAATAATGCAGAATTAAAAGCAATGGAGCTCAAGGTGCAATCCAAAGTGACAAACACAACAAATTTGAGCATAATCAGCAATGAAAATATATGGACATTCAAGTTTTAAAAAGTATCTGGATAATTCTTGAAAAAATAAATGACTATATATAATTATTTGTAATAATCTACTTTCCCTCAGTTGTAAGTAAAAATAATTTTAACATGCTTTTCAACACCTGAGTTCCAAATTCTATCCCTTCTTCCCTCCCCTCACTATTCTTTGAGACGATAAGCAATGTGATATAGGTTCTATATGTGCAATCATGAAAAACAGTTCCATATTAGTCATCATATTATTAAATTTGTAAGCTGCACCAACAACAGAAATACAAGAAAGGGAAATAAATATAGCTCAAAAGAAGATCAAAATTAAGATGAAATTTTCCCTTTTTACAGGATGTCAACAGGGAGGGGGAAAACATAAAAAGTAATAGGCAGGGTTTTTTAGGAAAATAGTAAGAAAGTGTCCATTAAGGAGTGGCTAGGTGGCACAGTGAATAGAGCACTGGCCCCGGAGTCAGAAGGACCTGAGTTCAAAGCTGGCCTCAGACACTTAACACAACAACTAGCCATGTGACCTTGGGCAAGTCACTTAACCCCCAACTGCCCTCCAAAAAAAAAAAAGGAAAAAAAGTGTCCATTAAGAGAATTCTTCTAAAAGTACATGAGGATAAACATGAAAGCAGACCTTTTAAAAAAGGAAAGGATCAGGCCTAAAATAATATGGATTATATCTCACAAACCTAATCCATTTACAGGAGAATCAATTTATTTTGTGCCACCAAACTGCCAAAAGAGAGAGCACTTAAAAGAAAACAGAAAGGTAGAATTTAGAGGGGAATATACCCTAATCAACTGGATGGTAAATAATGAAGGGAAAATAACTCTTCCAGACTCAATCAAAAAAGAGGCTAACAGAGATTGCATGAGGTGGCAATGAGAACCGAAATGGGAAAGAAAAGTTGTTGTTGTTTGGTCATTTAGTCATGGACAATTGCACACTATGCCCTTCTGTCTTCCACTATCTCTTGAAATCTGTCCAAGCTCATGTTCATTGCTTCCATGACACTGTCTATTCATCTCATCTTCTAGCATCTTCTTCCTTCTGATTTCAGTCTTTCTTAACATTAGAGTCTTTTCCAGTGAGTCCTTCCTTCTAATTGTGTGACCAAAGTGTTCAAGGTTCAAATTCAATATTTGACCTTCCAATGAATAACCTGGATTAATTTCCTTAAGTATTGAGTGATTTGATCCATTGCTGTCCAAGGGATTCTCAAAGGTCTTCTTCAGCACCACAATTTGAAATTATCTGTTCTGGGTTGCTTAGCTTTCATTACAGTCCAACTCTTACAACCATACATTACCACTGGGAAAATGAAAGCATGAACTATATGAACCCTTGTGAGCAAAGTGATGTCTTTTTGTATGCTATACAGAATAGCCATAGCTTTCCTTCCAAGGAGCAAAGACATTTTAATAGCATGGCTATAGTCTCCATCTGCAATTATCTTTTATTCAGTGAACATAACATCTAACGCTGCTTCCTTCAGTTCTCCTCTATTTGATAGGAAGTGATGGAACCAGTTATCATGATCTTAATTTTTGTTTGTTCATTTGTTTTGTTTTGTTTTGTTATTATGTTAAGCTTCAAGCAAGCTTTTATACTCTTCTTCTTTCTACTTATCAAGAGGCTCCTTAATCCTTCTTCACTTTATGCACTCAGAGTAGTATTGTCTGCATATCTAAGATTGCTTATATTTCTTCCAGTACCTATTGATATTTCTCCCAGGAATCTTCATTCTGGCTTTCAATTAATCCATCCTAGCATTTCACATGATGTACAATGCACATAAATTAAATAAGGTGGTATACTACTGTTCGAATTTTAAACAAATCAGTTGTTCCACATTCATTTCTAACTGTTCCTTCTTGAACCACATGCATGTTACTCAGAAGAGTAGTACTTTCATCTCTTTCAAAACTTGCCACATTTTCTTGTGATCCACATAGTCAAAGACTTTAGTGTAATGTAATGTAAAGTAGTGTTAAATTGGAAGTAGATTTTGTTTTCTGAAATCCCCTTGCTTTCTCCATAATACAGGGAATGTTGGAAATTTGGTCTCAGCTCCTGTCTTTTTTAAAAACAGCCTGCTCCTCAAGTAATTCTCATTTGACATGTTGCTGAAGCCTAGCTTGCCAAAATCTCATGTATCAACTTGACATGTAAAATGAACATAATTCTTCAATAATTTGAATATTCTTTGACAATGTCCTTTTTTAGGACTGGCATATACACTGAACTATTCCAATCCAGTGGTCATTGTCGCATTTTCAAACCTTGCTGACATATTTAACGTAGCACTTTAACAGCATCATCTTTTAGAATTTTCAATATCTCAGTTGGAATTCTGTCAACTTCAGTAGTCTTATTATGAGTGATACTTCCTAAGATCCACTTGACCACACCATCACAGCCATCAGTGATGTTGGCCTTTCTTTTATAGTTCTTCTGTATATTCTTGCTATCTCTTCTTGATCTTTTCTGCTTCTGTTAAGTTTCTACCATTTTGTCTTTTATTATGCCCATTTTTGTATGATGTACACTTCACATAAATTGATGTCTTTCTTTAAAAGAGCTCGCCTTTCCCAATCTATTGTTTTCTTCTATTCCTTTTCATTGCTCATTTAATGCATATTCACTTAAAAAACAAAAACAAAACCTCCTTATCTCTCCTTGCTATTTTCTGGAATTTTGCATTCAGTTCAGTATATTTCTCACTTTGTTTTTTTCTTTCCCTTCTCAGCTATTTGAAAAGCCTCCTCAGAAGATATTATCATTATTGGGCTTCTTTTTCTTTGATAATACAAATTTGTTGCTGCCTCTTGTACAATATTACAAAGTTCTATCCTTAGTCCTTCGGTTAGTCTATCTATCAGATCCAGTCCTTTATATCGATGAATAATTTCTGCTTCATATTCATTTAGGTCATACTTATATAGTCTGATTTTTTTCCCTAATTTCTTCAATTTAAGTGAATTTTGCAATAAGAAGCTTATTATCTGAGCCACAGTTAGCTCCAATTCTTGTTTTGTTTTTTTGGACAGGGGTTGGCAGGGCAATTGGGGTTAAATGACTTGCCCAAGGTCACATAGATAATAAGTGTTAAGTGTCTGAGTCCAGATTTGAACTCAGGTCCTCCTGACTCCAGGGCCAATGCTTAGGTGTTCTATTCACTGTGCTACCTACCCACCCCACCAGGTCTTGTTTTAACTGGGTTTATATCTCAGCACTGTTTTTTTCACCCTTTAATTGAGTATGAGGATTGGTCCATTTTGTCCAAGGGATCCTTGCCCATAGCAAAATATGTAATGATCACCTAAAAGAAATTCACCCATTCCCATACATTTAAGTTCACTGATGCCCAAGATATTGATGTTTAATCTTTCTATCTCCTATTTGACCACATCCAGCTTACCTTGGTTCATAGATCATCCATTCCAGATTCTTATGCAATATTGATCTTTACCTCATCAGACTTTTTGTTCATTGCTAGACACAGCTGTTGTTCCTTTCTGCTTTAGCTTAGCCACTTCGTTAGTACTGGAGCTACATGTAGCTGGCCTCTGCTCTTCTCCAATAGCATGTTGCACACCTTCCAAACCGACGGGATTTTCTTCTGGTATCACATCTTTTATCATTTTAAAATTATCCATGAGGTTTTCTTGGCAAAGATAGTATTGGTTTGTCATTTCCTTCTTCAATAGAGACAAAGAAAGGAAGAAAATTCAATTTAATGAAGGAATGGAGTCACATTGAAAAACACTCTCAAGAGAGGAGAGTTATATATTAGAAGTGGACTTCAGAACTTTACAATGGATATAACCTACACACTTTTGGTGCTCAGAGACACCACTGCTTCTTTGACAATGTTGTGCCTCCATATACAAAATTCTGTCCAAGGAGAAAGGGAAATAGTTCCTGAGATGTGAAAGAACAACTGACATTCAGAATGATTCAAGAGCATTAACCAGAGAAGACATTTTGTGGCACATGAAAAAGAGAATTATCATCAGGAGGGTAGGGAGTTAAATTGGAATGCATGTTAAGGGATGCAGGGAACTATCTATGAGGTACTAACATAAAAAAATCAAAAATTATACACATGCTGTCATACAAAGTAAATACAAGTTTTAACAACATAAATGGAGGTAAACAAGGACATTTTATTATACTGAAGAGAACCATATACAACAAACTAATATTAGTATTAAGCATATGTTCCCAATTTCTAGCACCTAAATTCATAAAGCAAATTTATGTGAATTACGAAAAGACATAGTAACACAATTTTTAAAAATCCTTTAATGTCTCCCTCTAGGATTTGAACAAGTCTAAAAGAAAGATAAACAAAAAGGAAAATTTAGAATTGAAGAAATTTCTGAAGAAATCCAAACTTGGAAATTTATACTGTTTTTGAAATGAAACTACTAAAAAGTATACTTATTTTTAAGCACTGAATGGAACTTTGAGTAAAATTGTACATTTATTTGGGCACAATGATATATCAAATAAATATAAAAATATGTAAACATAAAACATATCTCTAATATACCATTATGAAGGTAAAAGAGTTATTAATTCAGAGAATTTAAAATAAGAAACAGACCCCAATAGATACTCAATAATAAAATCCTGATTTATGAGCAGATCAAAGAAATAATCACAGAATGATTTTATGAAAGCCAATATTAATGATAAAAGAATATTTTTAAAAATCCTGGAATGATGCAAAAACAGCTCTCAGGATAAAATGGTATCTCAAATGTAGATTAAGAAAATAGAAAATAGTTGATGAACTGTATATGCATATTTTAATATTGCAGAAGTCAACAAAAACTAAGCAATATCAAAACTTAAAGTAGATAAATCAAATAGACTAAAGAAATTATAACTAAAACAGAAAGATTATTATTTTAAAACACTAAAGAATTGGGAAAAAAAGTTTCATTGACAGAAAAGATAGAAAAATCAAATGAGAAAATGCTAAATAAATAAAGTGAAAGTGAGGGGGCAGAGTCAAGATGGCAGTGTAGAAGCAGGAAAACTCCATGAGTTCCCCCCATAACCACCTCAAATACCTATAAAATATGACTCTAAACAAATCTTAGAGCTCCAGATCCCACAACATGACAGAGAAACAAAGCTCCCACTGAAGACAGCCAGGCGGGCACATGGGAAAGGATTATTGCAGCATGCTGGGAGTAGAGACCAGTGCCTCATGAACCCACAGCTTTAGCCCCAGGGCTTCCAGGACAAGCCTTGGATAGAACTTTCAGGAGAGCAGATCACCAGCAGTTCTGGTGGTTTCCAGAATTATCAGCCCATACTAGCCAAGGACAAAAGGAAAAGTAAGTGGAACTCAGCTAAATTTGGGGGAGAGGGTCCAGTCTTTTGCCCCCAGAGTGAAAAGTGGCTCAAGTGGTGGCCCTGCAGCCACCTCCATGTGGCTGCTTCAGAGCTCCTGGCCTGCAGATTGCAGGGGGGCAAGCAATCATTTGGAGGATAAGTACTCTTGTATTGACCTGTCTGGATAAGGTCACAGTCTTGGGTGGTGGTCCAGACGTGTGTGATCAGTGAGCCAAAGTTTGTGGGAACTGCAGAGGCAGGAGCCTTGGCAGCTGCAAAAACCCCAGCAATTTGGGATAAAGCTCTCCCCTCTGAAAACAGAGTTCTAAGGAGCCCAAAAGTCAAGTAACTGACTTTCGACATGAGCAGGCAAAGGAAGCAAAGCAAGTTCAGCAATCCAACTTTATATTCCTTTTTTGGGGACAAAAAGCATCAAAGCATGGAACAGGAGAAAGAATACACAGTCAGACAACAACAAGCACCAAAAGCTTCCAAGAAAAATGTAACCTGCTTACAAGCCATAGAGGAGCTTAAAAAGGATTTTGAAAACCAACTAAAAGAAGTAGAAGAAGAATTGGGAAGAGAAATGAGAATGATGCAAGAAAATCATGAAAAGAGAGTCAACAACCTGACTGAAGAAAATAACACCTTAAAAATGGATTAACTCAAATGGCAAAAGAGGCCCAAAAAGCCAATGAGAAGAACAATGCCTTAAAAAGTCAAATTTTCCAGATAGAAAAAAGAATCTGAAAAGCTCACTGAAGAGAATAATTCCTTCAGAATTACAGTGGAACAAATAAAAGCAAATGATTATATGAGAAATCAAGATACTATTAAACAGATCCAAACAAATGAAAAAATAGAAGACGATGTGAAATATCTCATTGGAAAAACCACTGATCTGGAAAATAGATCCAGGAGAGACAATTTTAAAATTATTGGACAACCTGAAACCCATGATGCAAAAAAGAACCTAGAAGTCATACTTCAAGAAATTCTCAAGGAAAATCGCCCAGATATTTTAGAACCAGAGGGCAAAATAGAACTTGAAAGAATATACATATCACCTCTTGAAAAAGATCCCCAAAAGAGAACTTCTAGGAATGCTGTAGCCAGGTTCCAGAGTTCTTAGATCTAGGAGAAAATATTACAAGCTGCCAAGGAGAAACAATTTGAATACTGTGAAAACACAATCAGGGTAACACAAGATCTAGCAGCTTCTACATTAAGGGATCAAAGGGCATGGAATATGTTATTCTGGAGATCAAGAGAGTTAGGATTAAAACCAAGAATCACCTACCCCACAAAACTGAGTATAATGTTTCAAGGAAAGTATGGTCATTCAACGAGGTGGAGGACTTTCAAGCGTTCTTGAGGAAAAAAACAGAACTGAATAGAAAATTTGACATTCAAATACAAGAAGCATG
>JAQQSW010024279.1:0-10120 GCA_028646575.1 Pseudocheirus occidentalis | reverse complement strand
TCCTTATGATTTCTTTTCCATATTTACCTTCTCATGCTTCTTGTATTTGAATGTCAAATTTTCTTTTCAGTTCTCATTTTTTCAGCAAGAATATTTGAAAGTCCTCCACCTCACTGAATGACCATGTTTTCCCCTGGAACATTATACTCAGTTTTGCTGGGCAGGTGATTCTTGGTTTTAATCCTAGCTCCCTTGATCTCTGGAATATCATATTCCAGGTCCTTTTATTCCTTAATGTAGAAGCTGCTAGATCCTGGGTTATCCTAATTGTGTTTCCACAGTATTCAAATTGCTTCTTCTTGGCAGCCTGTAATATTTTCTCCTTGATCTGGGGACTCTGAAATCTGGCTATAACATCCCTAGGAGTTTTGTTTTGGGGATCTTTTTCAAGAGGTGATCATTGAATTCTTTCAAGTTCTATTTTGCCCTTTGGTTCTAAAATATGAAGGCAATTTTCCTTGAGAATTTCTTGAAGGATGCTTTCTAAGTTCTTTTATTGATCATGGCTTTCAGGTAGTCTAATGGGCCCTTTGTTCTGAGCTGCCTTCAGTGGGAGATGTGTTTTTCTGTATTTTTGTGTGAGTTTTGGAGCCCTAAAATTTGTTTAGAGTCATATTTTATGAGTATTTGAGATGGCTATGTGTGAGCTGTAAAACCTTGCTGCTTCTATCTTAGCTCTGCCCTGCTTTAATTATTTTAAAACATTTTTCTGAGAAGGGGTCCTTATTCTTCACTAGCCAAACTAGCCATGACTCAAAAAAGGTGAAGAACTCTTAGAATGGAGATTTGATTTTTTTAAATGTCATGTTTGTTTTTTCCACAAAATGTACCTTCCAGGGAAGCAATCTTATCCAAGTTATTCTGTGAAAATGAGCATTTGTAAAAGGCAGCATCACGTTCTCTATGAATGCTTAATAATTGTTAATTAACAATACACTAAATAATTGTTTTACTGGAAATTTATTTTTATATGATGGAAAAGACTCTGAACTTGAAGTCAGGGGTTTTACGTTTAAATTCCAGTTTTGGTGCTTACTACTTGAGTGACATTTGCTGTCAATTTCTTTCCTCATTTTTCCCATCTATAAAGAAAAGGTGGTCCAACTAACCCACTAAGTGATTCTATGATCCCCATGGGCTGTGCAGCCCATGCTGAGCTTAATAAAAAGCGAGTACTTGTCTCCAAGGACTGTCCTTGAGGATCTGTACCTCATTATAATTAAAAAAAAAATCTACGGGTTGCCCCCAGTACCAACCTTGTCAGTAGAAATGTAATAAACATTTGCTGAATGAATGAATGAATGTTAGTTGACTTGGACCAAATTCAATATGAATTTATTTTGGTTTATGTTTGAAATGTATTTTTATGCTCTGGTTTTGTTAAAATTGAATACTTATTGAAAACATGACAGGGAATTTTAAGTTGAATAAATCGTTTCTTTTTTTAAAGTTGTGTCTTTTTAAAGTTTTGGCCCATGGTTCAGAAAAAAAAGTGATTCTAGGTTCCAGTTTGGACTTAAAAAATTAATGTTATTTCTTCCAGCTTAGGGATTATAGATCTTCTAATTTTTAAAACAGCCTATAAATGCCATTTATCATTATTGTTGTTGTTCAAATTCTTGATGCAAAATCTCTGTCGTTGTTCAGTCACTCAGTTACGTAAGACTCTTCATGACCCTATGGATCATAGCACACCAGTCCTTCCTATTCTCCACTCTCACTGTCCATTTGTCCACGTTCACGTTGGTTGTTGCCATGACGCTGTCTATCTATCTCATCCTTTGACATCCTCTTTTCCTTTTATCTTCAATCTTTCCCAACATCATGTTCTTTCCAACTGAATAGAATAATCTCAAAATAAAATTTGTATTTGCCAACTTTGAAGACTGTTAAGAAGATGTTTTGTGAACCTTAAAGCACTGGAGATATGGCAGTAGTTATTGTTATGGTTTATCTTTACGATCTTTATGAGTGAAAATCAAAACAAAACAGTTTCCTTTTAAAAACCTTAGAGTACATGATCTTTGAGGTCAGGGATTATTTCATTTATATTTTTGTAATTCAGGGCAGTACCTCACACATGGCAGGCATTAATCAATGTTTGTTAGAGGGGTGAATGAATAAATGAATGAACAAACGAATGAATGAATGAATGACTAAAAGGAAGGAAAATTTCAAGGGATAAAGTCCTCAAATAAAAATATTTATCTTGGAATAATATCATAATAATAACAATTGTGATAATAATCATAACTAGCATTTCTATAGCACTTTAAGGTCTGCAAATCACCTTACAAATCTAATCACATTTTACTCTTAAAAGAGCTTTGGGAGGTAGGTAGTATTATTATCCCCATTTTACAGATGAGGAAACTGAGGCAGATTGCACTTAAGTGCCTCCCTCAGGGTCACCCAGCTCCTAAGTATCTGAAGCAGGAATTGAACTTAGGTCTTTTTGACTCCAACTACAGTACCTTATCCACAACACCGCCTAGGTGCCTTCTTAAATGTTGGAGTTGCCCTTGGACATCAGGCTTTAAGGGAGTTTTGCCTGCCTTTGTCAGGGAGAAGAGATAAGGATTCTAAGGGAAAACCGAAGCCCAAGGTCTCTGGAATAAAGACAACAAAGCTCCCATTTGTTTTCCTAGAGAGATCTCTCCAAATAAATAGTGACAGTGATGGAAAATCACACTTAAAAAAATTTTTTTTAATGCCTTTCTGGATGGTTAGTATCCCCTACACAGTCTCCGAGATGGGTTCTTTAAATTTTCATCATCAGTTGGTAAGATTTCTGCATAAAAAGCTCCTCCAAAGAAAGAAGGTCTGATGTTATGGGCCCTATCAATCAGATAAGCACAACTCTGTAAAAATGCAAATTAAGTATTAGAATAACAAACATCCTGAGGGTGAGAGCCCTAGCTGTAAATTTGCACCAGATACTCTAGGCTATGCATTTGTTCTTTTTTTTTTTTAACGTCCAAAGGAGAAGATAGTGTCTTGCATTTTGTCAATGGGGAGATACTTCTCTAGTGGTTCATGAATAAGTGAATACACAGATAGATTGCCTATATTTACCATCTATTAACATGTTTATATTTTATTCCTACAAATAAATCCACCCATATCTTTCTCCAACTGGCCAGAAAACATGTGCAGGAATCCCTGGGTGATTGTGTTGCTACCAGGATTGTGATCAAGAGAGTCTATTAAGCCCCACACTGCCTGCGGCACTATGCTGAACACTTTATGAAGCCAATTACCGAGAGGGAGAAATATACACATAAGTTAATGGAAGCAAAAGACTGTAGGCATGCAGGAAGTGGATGGAAGGAAATCTGTGAATTGAGAGGCTGGGTAGCACCAGATAGGGAGCATATTGATTTAAGAGACAGAGCTATTTTTAAATCTTAACACCAATACTTTACAGCTGTGTGACTTTGAGCATGACACCTTAATGTTCCTGTGCCTCAGTTTCATCATCTGAAAAAGGAATATGGTAATGGTACTTATACTACCTAGCTTTATGGGGCTGTTGTTTGAAAGAAACATTCTTTAAACCTTTGAGTGGTACAGAGAGGGGATTTTCTGTTATTTCACAATCAATTGATGTTTGCTTACTGGGCAGGAAGTGATGAAGTGTAGACTCTGTGACCCCTCCCCCCCTTTTTGAGCTCTCCTTGATTCTTTGAGATACAGGCTCTGGGAAAGTAAACCTTCTCAGATAAGACATTTGCCTGAGGTCATGAGCCTTGAAATGCGGCTCTGCCCAAGTCTTTAGCTAGCTTTGTTCCAATAGTTTCCCACCCTTGAATTGGCCTGGCCCACCATTGTCTGTGGTCTCCAGGTAGCCTCCAGCAACTTCCCACCCTTTATCACTCATGTTCTCATCTTGACTCCTGAAGGCCCTCCCTACTGGAGTCTGACCTCATCTGACTCCTCCTGAAGACCCTCCCCAATCTCCTCCTCTGGACCACTCCTAGATTCCTCCCACAACCTTTCTGTATATAGAATCCCATCTTCCCTCCACGTGTGTGAGAGCGCCATGAGATAGCTTAGCACAGACTTGCTCATTGAGAGTGCCTTAGAATGCCTTAGCATGAGACTTGCTCTATGAGAGCACCTTTAAATGGCCTAGCACCCCATGTGGCAAACTTGAACTTTCAATAAACTTTACTTTTTCCTTTGCTGAGAAGACTTGAGTGGAATTCTTTCAGCAGGACCCAGCATGTTGGTATTTTGGGATCTTAGGCAGCCCTAACCCTCTTTGGGCTCCTCTTCAGAAGGACATTAAATTGAATGATAACTGTCATTTTTATAGAGAGGGAGGCAGGAAAAAAGAGGAAAGACCTCCAACATATTGAGTAAACCTCCCTCACATGGGCAAAAGTTTCACAGAATGGACTGGCATGGATATGTTAGGATCTGCATGATTGGAATTCCCAAGTTAATGTGATCACAGCTCTTTTTAAAGATTAATAATACTTAAAGGTATTTGTTTAAACTTGCTAGACTTCCAGATGCCCCAAGAGGCACAGTTAATCTAGGATATAAATTTGGGTAGGAGCCTCTAGGCTTCTGGACCAGATACATCATGCTGTACCTCCTCCATAGGCTTCCATACTCCCTGATGGCCACAGAAAGCCTTTCCTAATCAGATTCTTGGACATAGCAATCTTCTGGTGGAGAACATATCACCTTCTACTCAAACCATCTGTCTGTAAGACACCTTCTAGAATATCTGAAGAGTGGAGTTTGAAATTGCCTTCAACAGCAGATATCTCTGTTACCCTTCCTGGAGTTGAAAATTTCCCCAATAGTTAGCCTATTCTCACCCTCTCTTAATCCTCCTAACCCCATTATGCTGAACTCCTTCCTGACTGCCCAAGAATAACTTCCCTCTCCTTAACCCCAGCTAGTTGTGCTCTCATTTCCTTCTAACTCAATCTGACTGCTCTAAGTTCCATTCTAGATCTGCCCACTCCTTTGAGGGGTGTCCATTGGAATCCCTGTTCTATCATTAACTAATTTTTGTCTTTGACCATTTGTTCCTTTCACCTTCAACTACTCACTGATTCCTCACTTCCACCTAACAATATTGCATTCCTGGTCATCTTTTCCACTACTAGTAGCTAGATTTCCACTTACTCCTTGTAGTAATCAATTTAGCAGGTACTTAGCCCTAAAAGCTAAGTACTTCTGTGAAAGAGGCAGAGGGTATGAACACTGTCTCCTGTGTGAAAGAGACACAGGGCAGGAACTCTGTCTCCTGTTGCTGACATGTTCCTCCTGGTGGAGTGCTACGATTTTTGGGGGTCAGGCTGTATAGGTTTCACCTATACCCTTCCTCAACAGGCTTTGGGCATCCCCGGCTCCTGGCTTCTGCTTACTCCGGGAGAAACAGCTGTACAGAAAACTCAGAGCACAGCACTTGCTTCTAGCTACATTCTCTAAGCTAGGCGTGGCTGGAACTCCCTCTTCAGAACACAACACTTGCTTCTAGCTACATTCTCTAAGTCTGGCATGGCTGGAACTCTTCTTCAGAACACAACACTTGCTTCTAGCTACATTCTCTAAGCTTGGCGTGGCTAGAACTCTCCCTCTGCCTCTGGGTAGCCTGTATTTAAGTCCTTTCTCCAGGGCCCCTTAGGGCCCCTCCGCTGGCCATGCCCTTGCTACAGCGAGCCAATTGTGCATCACCCCTAAGGAGGAGAGAGATAATCCTGTTTATCACAAACAGGTGCAGCCTTCGCATTCTGCCCCCAGGTGATCATGTGAACTCCTGTTAGCTGAGGACCGGTTCAACCCATTACCAACAAGAGACCCAACAGTGGAGGAAGAATAGTGGAGACTGTAATATGACCTGGATAAGCCTTTGTTTGTTTGTGGCTTGGTGGAGTCTTGAGTTCCTGGAAACAGAAGTGGTGAAAGGTTTGAGTTGTGCTGGACCCTGTGAACTTCAGCGTGTAACAAGAACTGCCCGGAGGACTGGACAAGGTGGATTCGGGTAAGAGCTGGGACCATGGAAGGGGATGCAGGAAATCTGAGAGACCACCCCAAGTAAAGAGGAAGAAAAGGCTTCCCCTTGGACACATGGTAAAATTGAAGTGTACTAGACATAGGGGTGGAGGGTTTGTGTAATTTTCTAATGATTGTATTTAGTGACTAACCATATTTAGTGACTGATTGTTAGATAAGTGACTGATTAAGTTCATCTATGATTGCCCCATGATGGAAGATTGATTATTGCATTATGAAATGACTGAATGATTAAGTAAGGAGGGTTTCCACCCTTAGGGAAACCAGATGATTATTCTTTTGTTCTTTGTTCTAAATATTGTGTCCACTGTAGTGAAAACTATGTGGCCATTCTAATGTTAAGTTGTTGTGAACACTATATTGTGATTTTCTGTGATAAGATGTAATGTTGTGAATATTATACTGTACCTTGATTAGTTGTGAATGTTTGCCTTGATTTGTAATGGAATAAATGGAGTGTTCACTATGCTGTGTAATCAGAACCTTAAAAGCTGTTCACAGTACCATTCTTTTGGGAAGCTGCCTGTGCATGGCATTACACTCCTCCTAGCATCACTTGGTTGAGGTAGTGGTATTATTCTTCACTCCTCATAGCTACTTCTAAATTCTCCCTCTTAGAATTCTCCCTTAGTACAACTTCTCCTCCTCTCAGATTCATGCATGCCAAAATTTTTAGCCTTTGGTGTGAGGATTTCCTGAGCCCTATAATGTGTAATATTAACATGTAAGTATATAATAAATGATATATCATATCTCACACGATTATATAATTTATTAGCCAATCCAGATTCCATTACTGTTATCTTCCAATTCCTAGGTCATTCTTTCTCATTTATGAATTCAGTTTATCTGACTCACAGTCTTCTTCTCCACTCTAACTCCTACTCTCATTCTTGAGGACATTAACATACATTTTGATGTTCACTCAAATATCGTAACTGTTCAGTTCCTCAGTCTCCTCAACTTCCATGACCTATCCATTCACTTCAGCTCGGCTACACACAGGTACCAGGTCATTCCTGTGATCTTACTATCACCCACAAGTATTTCATTTCCACACTTTTGACCTCTGAAGTTCCTTTAGATAATTATAATCTTTTATTATTCCATATTTCTCAATGCCTCACAACCCCTAATCCCTTCTTCATCCTCACCATGACCTCTATGCCCTCAAGTCTTTAGTATTTTTTCACCCCTGATCTGGTTATACATTCCTTCCTTTCCAGGGTTAGTCCATTGATGAGCCAGTTCAATTCTACATTATTCTGTACAATTGAATTCTTTTTTTCTCTTTTTCTATCATTGATATTGCCTTTCCAAACCCCAACCCTGGATTATTCATATCCTTTGCTGTCTTTAATCCTTCACACATGCTGCTGAACAGAAATGGAGAAAGTCAAGAAACTGTGCTGTGTTTACCTCAGATTTATGCCAGTTAACCCCAGCTGCAACAAGACAATTCTTACTACTCCCCCTTAATTGATTCATTATTCCATTCACCTCAGCTGCTCTTTCCAAACTTTCTTTTTCTGATGCCTCCCCCTCCAATCTCTTTTGAGGACTAAGACTCCTATTTCACTTAAAAAAAGAGACCATTTGTTGAAGATTCGCTTCTCTTTTTCTCCTCATCTCACATCCTTGTGACATCTGCTATGTGTTTCATCATTCCAGTCTCTGATAATGGGGCAACTCTTCTGATTCCCAACCTCCATATATATTCCCTCAATCCCATCTTCTTCTGTCTAGTAGATTGCCCAGCCATCATTCCCACTCTCAAATCTCCCATCTTTCTCTACCTACTGATTCTTTTTCTGCTTCCTCCAAACATAATGATCTCTCTTATTCTACAACAAAAACAAAAAAATCTCATTAAATTCTACCATTGTCATCAGCTTGTATCTTATGTCTCAGTCAGTCAGTCAATAAATATTTATCCTACTATTTGCTAGGCACTGTGGATACACTAGGCATACAAAAAGACACGAAGCACATTGCCTGTCCTAAGGGAGGTTACAGTCTAGTGGGAAAAAAGCAAGCAAACAAATACACACCCAAAAAGCTATACACAGGATGAATAGGAAATAAATAAAAGAGGGAAGGCACTAGAATAAACAAGGTTAGGGAAAAGCTTCCTGTAGAAGATGGAATTTTAATTGGGACTTGAAGAAAGCCAAAGAAGTCAGGAGGAAGAGATAGAAAAGGAGAATATTTCTGGCATGGGGGCAGCTAGAGGAAATACTTTGAGCCATGAAATGGAATGAATTGTTTTTGGAATTTACAAGAGCAAGGTAAAAGAAGACCAAAAAAGTGAGGTTGGGACTGGGATTATGAAGGACTTTGATTGTCAAGCAGAGAATTTTATATTTGATCTTTAAGACTATAGGGAGATGGGGGGGCAGAGCCAAGATGGTGGCATGGAAGCAGCAAGGCCCCGCAGCTCCTACACAACCACCCTAAACACCCATAAAATATGACCCCAGACAAAGTCTAGGACTCTCAGACTCACAAAAATACAGAACACACATCTCTTGCTGAAGGCAGCTCGGCAGCAGGGCCTCATCCCAGTGGGCCTGGAGCCAAGGAAGGCCAAGCCTGAAGCTGAGACCGCGGTCAGGCCCAGGGTGATGGGAAGGAACCGAGCTGAGCCAAGCTGAGCCACGCTGCATTCAGTCTTCAGGAGAGAAGATCTATAGCCTCCAGCACCTCCACATCTGCCAAGGCGTGAAAAGCAGGGACTGGAAAGGGGCAGCTTGGCAGGAGGGGCTCATCCAGCAGGCCTGCAGGCCTAGAGGAGAGACCGGCCCAGCACCAAACAGGAGTCGTGGCCAGGCCAGGCCCCAAGGCAGCCAGCAGGAGCTGAGCCTCCCAAGCCGCAGCTTGAGTCTACTTCAGAGAAGATCAACTGCACCTGAGGGAATCTTCGCATAAAGCAAACCAGGAATAGAGATGGTCAGTGAAAGTGAAAGTGAAACTTTGAAACTTAATTTGGGGGAGGAAAAGCAGTTGGGCCAATCTGCCCCCAGGGCAAGGAAGCAGTGGCGGAAGGGGACTGCTGGCACCGGGCGGCTGCGGCCCCCACTGGACTGTTTCAGAGCCCCTGGCCTGCGGATTCCACAGGGGATGCTGAATGGATTGATCAGGGCCAAGTGCTCTTGCGCTGAGCAGCCTGCATCCAGATCGTGGTCTTGGGTGGTGGTCCTGGGGTATGCTTTCAGCAAGCCAAAGCAGAGGGGGCTGCAAAACCCCCCTAATAGCTCTGGAAGCTGGGAAAACCCCAGCTATTTGGAACAGAGCTTTCCCCCCTGGAAGCAGAGTTTCACAGAGCTAAAAAAAAAAAAACCAATTAATTGAGTGGCCAACATGAGGAAACGGAAGCAAAATAAGAACAGCAACCGAACTCTAGAATCCTTTTTTTTGTGGACAGAAAGGGTCAAAGCATGGAACGGGAGGAAGACAACACAGTCAGAACTCCCACACCAAATCCTTCCAAGACATTTGAAGAATGCCTAGAAGCTATACATCAACTGAAAAAGGACCTTGAAAACCAAATAAGAGAAGTGGAGGAAAAACTGGGAAGAGAAATGAGAATGATTCGAGAAAATCATGAAAAGAGAGTCAACAACCTGACTGAAGAAAACAACACTTTAAAGAATAAATTAACGCAAATGGCAAAAGAGGCCAGAAAGCCAATGAGGAGAAGAATGCCTTAAAAAGCCCAATTTCCCAGATGAAAAAAGAATCTCAAAAGCAGTCTGAAGAGAATAATTCCTTCAGAATTAGAGAGGAGCAAGTAGAAGCTAATGACTTTATGAGAAACCAAGATACTATTAAACAGTTACAAAGAAGTGACAAAATAGAAAGCAATGTGAAATATCTCCTTGAAAAAGCCACTGACCTGGAAAATAGATCCAGGAGAGACAATTTGAAAATTATTGGTCTACCTGAAACCCATGACCAAAAAAAGAACTTGGAAAGCATCCTTTAAGAAATCCTCAAAGAAAATTGCCCTGATGTTTTAGAATCAGAGGGCAAAATAGAACTTGAAAGAATTCACCAATCACCTCTTCAAAAAGATCCCCAAAAG
>JAQQSW010024278.1:0-10120 GCA_028646575.1 Pseudocheirus occidentalis | reverse complement strand
TCCCTTGCCTCTTCTATATGAGATGATTAACCCCATTCTGTCTCTCCCTGTCTCCTCTACTTCTATTCCCCTCCCACCTCTCAATTTCACCTTTTAAAATGTCATCCCTTCCTATTCAATTGATCCTGTGCCCTCTGTCTATGTGCACACATATACACACAATCACATATGTATTCATATGGATATATACCCTCCTATTTAGATATATGTGTATGTATACATATATAAATACATTTATATTCCCTTCACCTATCCTCATATTGAGAAAAGTTTCATAAGTTACAATTATTGTTTTTCCATGTTGGCATGTAAATAGTTGAACTTTGATATGTTCCTTATGATTTCTTTTCCATGTTTACCTTTTCATGCTTCTTGTATTTGGATGTCACATTTTATATTCAGTTCTGGTTTTTTCAGCAAGAATGTTTGAAAGTCCTCTACCTCACTGAATGACCGTATTTTCCCCTGAAACCTTATACTCAATTTTGCTGAGTAGGTGATTCTAGGTTTTAATCCTAGCTCCCTTGATCTCCAGGATATCATATTCCAGGCCCTGTGGTCCCTTACTGTAGAAGCTGTTAGATACTTTGTTATCCTGATTGTGTAGGAAAATCACTTTGGCAATTGAGTGGAGGATGACTTGGAGTGGGGAGACACAAAGTATAATTTCTTTGTGTCTTCTGGTTTCATTTATAGTGATAATGGTGATGTGAATGGTCTTTCAACATTGTCAGCTCAGACCTTAGATTAAGATCAAACACTGAGTGCCAATATTTAAATTATGTTTGTAGCTAGTGTAATAATATGATTTTTAACACTCTTAGCTCTCTTCCCAAACTTTAATCCTACCCCCATTGTCACTGAGGAAGTAGATGAGTGCTGCATAGAATTGAGGAACATTTTGAATTTTTTTTTCTATTTGATGGATTGTAATGGTAATAGTAATTTAAAGATCTTCCCTGCCCCTCAATAAGCCTAAGGGAATTTGAAGATCTTCCTTGCCTCCTAATAGGCCAAATGTAATCACATGGAGCCTATGGTGGGAGGAGCTTGCTGAAAGGGTAGAACAGAGCCCACAGGAAGCTGGGAGTCAGAGCAGTTAGAGCTGGAAAGAAGAGAGGATGCACCCAAGGAGACAGCTGGCTTGTGTTTGTTTGTGTAGCACCAATGCAATATTTACAGTACCCACAATCATGATAAAGACTATGACTATAAGTATCTCATGACATTTGATTATAAAATATAACAGATTCTCCAGATAGAGGATAGAACTGAAGGATTTATTTAGACACCAGAAAACGGCATTCCAAAACCAGTAAGCTGATTCCATCATAGTACCAAAGATATTCAGAAACCATAATAACACTGAGAGCCACAGCATGCTTCAGCCTTCCCACAAACCAATACAAAATCTATATTTACTCACAAAATTCTCTATCTCTTTGCCTGAGCTTCTCTGTCCCCCACCATCT
This sequence comes from Pseudocheirus occidentalis, assembly GCA_028646575.1. Taxonomy (NCBI): domain Eukaryota; kingdom Metazoa; phylum Chordata; class Mammalia; order Diprotodontia; family Pseudocheiridae; genus Pseudocheirus; species Pseudocheirus occidentalis. The sequence continues at coordinate 8,648 of JAQQSW010024278.1, read as the reverse complement.
GGCTAACTCTGAACCAGCTTCCCTTCAGGAAAAGTCCTCCCACCACAGGCTTCATGTGACTACATTCAGACTGTTAGGGGACAGAGTTTATCTTCACAGCAGGGAAACTTCCTACGGGCTCTGCTGTACCCTTTAGCGAATTTCCCTCCATCACAGGCTCCATGTGATTACATTCATCCTATTACGGGACAGAGTTTACTTTCAAAGCAGGGGAGGTCTTCAAACTCCCCCCTAGATTTATTAAGGGGAAGGGAAGATCTTCAAATTCCCATTCCCATTACAGTTTGTGGGAAGGCTAAAGGATAGTGTGGCTCTCTGCTGTGTTATGGTCTATTAAATTCTTTGCTGCTATGATGGATTAGATTTCCTGGTGTTGGGATCTGACTCTCTGGTGTCAGAATAAATTTTTTGCTTCTGCCTTATTTATGGAGAGTCTGTTATATTTTGTGATTGAGGAATATGCTGGCATATTCTTGGTTGCCATCAGCACTGTGAATATTATGTTGGTGCTACATTTGTCAGTGAGGATAGGATCACAAAGTATCACACCTCTACTTGGAGGCAGAGGGCTTTAGAAGAAGAAATGAATATCCTATGATGGGAGGATTTAGCTTATTCCTCCATGGCAAGGGAATGGGATAAAAGAACAGGGCTCTGTAAAAACTGGAAACTGAGGCTACAGAAGGGAGAACCTAGAGATTTAGAAACATATTTGCAAGGAATACCAATAAAACAAGGGAGAGAACTAGAAGGGGTTTGTAGAAAAGGCTGGGTTTTACTAGCAGGTTACCATACTTTATGTAAAACCAGAGACAAGCGGCTACAAGAAAAACTCAGAGAGCAAGTTAGCTGATTTGCATGAGAAATTTTCTATGTTACAGCATTTGGGCTCTTCTTTAGAAGACCAAGCTGGGGGGAGGGGGTGTCTTCAGGTGACAGAAGAAAAAAATTGTGAATTTAGTTAAGAAAAAGCAAAAAACTAAGAAGAGGAATGGGCATGTAGCTCAGGCTGAGTCTAGTTGCCACAGCAAACACTGCCAGGAAAGTGTATGAGTGGAAAATGATACAATGTTAAATGAAGAGGCTTTTATGAGGGCAGAAGTTTGCCCCATACTGCAAAAAAAACAAGAGAACCATGGGGGCCAAAAGGAGTTCAGGGAGACAATTGAGGATTTCACTCAGCAAGAGGTTACTAATATATTAAATAGATTCACCAAAGGGTGGGAGAATCGTTAGTGTCTTGGATGGTGAGAATCAGTGATGAAGGGCTGGAGGAGTAGAGTATGGGTAGATAGTGTGGATTGCTTGAAATTTATATGTATTAGTCAGAATCCATTTGTACAGCAAGCTTTTAGAGATTATCATATGTTAGCAGGCAACAATCTGACCAATCTGTTAGCTTTAGCAGCAGATAGGTGTAATAAAATGTATCCCATTGATTCTATGTGACCTAGTGGAGAGAGAACCTGGTATTTGCTTAGGGACTGTATGAGAAATTTAAGGAGGAGGTAATGAAGCCAGCCATCACATCAGAGATGTCGATGCTTATCACAATATCCCCTTAACAGTTCCTCATAGAAATATCATAGGAAAGATAGCTCCTCCTGCTTATAAGCACCTAATTCTGTCTCTAGTAATTGGTGAAATTAGCACCATTCAAAGGTGTGGATAAGATTTAACAGCTAATGACTTAGGAGAATGGGAAAAAGATAAATTTCCTTGAGAGAGAAGAATAAATAGTCAGCAGATTCAAAGTCAGAATAGTTCGATGAGAAAAGAATTGTTTACTGCTCTGTTGAGAGCAGGGGTAGATTTTGGAAGAATTGATGGTATTCCAACTAATGAACTATACAAAATGTATTGAGAAAGAGGGCTTGTTGATAAATGAAATAGAGAGGTAAGAACTGCCCCAACAAATCTTCCTGAACCACTGTATCCAAATTTGCCATGCCTTCAGGGAGACTCAAATTAAGGAAAGTAATGGGATAGGTGGAAGTAGTCAATATTCTGAACTTATGGCAGCACATCAAACCATTAAAATGCAACAAGGAGGACAGTGTCATATATTCACTGATTCATGGGTGGTAACTAATGGGTTTGCTACATGGATGCCCATGTGGAAAAATCAAAATTGAGAAATTCATGGTAAACAAGTCTGGGCAATGAATTATTGGAATATATATGGGATATGTCTTTGGTTACTAATTTGTCAGTTTTTCATGTAGATGCTCACATGGTCCTCACCATGCCAGAACACAAGTATGATGCACATTCTGATCAACTAGCAAAGATTGTTACTTAACATGTTGTCCCTCTTGTTTGTGCAAAAGCTTTTTAATTTAATGTAATCAAAATGATCTATTTTACATTTCTCAATGCTCTCTATCTTTTGTTTGGTCATGAACCTGTAACTCACTTAACTTCTCCTTAAAGAATTTGAATGCTATACCACTTGGTGCATATGTGTTTAGTATTGATACTATGTCGTTGTCTAAGGTACCTTTTAGCAAGATATAGTTTCCTTCCTTATCTTTTAAAATTAGGTCTTTTTTTGCTTTTTCTTTGTCTGAGATCAGGATTGCTACCCCTGCCTTTTTTTTAACTTCAGCAGAAGCACAATTGATTCTGCTCCAGATCCTTACCTTTGCTCCATGTGTGTGTCTCTCTGCCTCAAGTGTGTTCCTTGTAAGCAACATATTGTAAAATTATGTTTTTTGATCCACTTTGCTATCTGCTTTCTTTTTATGGGAGAGTCCATTCTATTCACATTCACAGATGTGATTACTAACTGTGTATTTCCCTTCATCCTATTTTTCCTCCTGTTTGTCCTCTCTCTCCTTTGACCCTTTCCTTACTCCCAAGTGTTTTGCTTCTGTCTACCACCTCCCCCAATCTGTCCACCCTTCTGTCAGTCCCCTCCCTCCACTTTACTTAATCTTCTTTACTCCTACTTCCCTGTCAAGTAAGATAGATTTCTATATTCAACTGACTGTGTATAATATTCTTCTTTGATCTAATACTGATCAGAGTAAGGTTCAAGTGATGCCCATTGCCCACCCTCCCATCTTCCCCTCCACTGTAATAGGGTTCTCTCACTTCTTCATGTGAAATAATTTATTCCATTCTACTTCTCACTTTCTTCTTCACCCAGTGTACTCCTTTTTTCTCATCCCTTGGTTATTTTTTATGTAATTCTCTCAAATTGACCTTATATGTGTACCCTCTGTCTATGTATGTTCTTTCTAGTTGTACTATTGGTGGTACGATTTTTAAGAATTGAAAGTATCATCTTCTCATGTAGGGATGTAAACAATTAAGTTCTATTAAATCCTTTATGTTTTTTCCCTCTTCTCCCTTTTAGGCTTTCCTTGGGTCTTGATATTGGAGATAAATTTTTTTTGTTCAATCCTGGTCTTCTTATGAAAGCTTGAAATCCTTCTATTTCGTTGAATGACCATTCCTCCCCTCCCCCATCCCTGAAGTATTATGCTTAATTTCACTAGGTAGGAGAGTCTTCGTTGTAGTCTTAACTCCTTTGCCTTCTGGAATATCATGTTCCATGACCTTTAATCCTTTAATGTTGCAGCTCCTAAGTCCTGTGTAATCCTGATTGTGGCTCACTGATATTTGAATTATTTCTTTCTGGTCCCTTGCCATATTTTTCCCTTGACCTGATGGTTCTGAAATTTGGCTATAATGTTCCTTGGAGCTTTTATTTTACCACCTCTTTCCTGAGGTGATGGCTAGATTCTTTCAATACCTATTCTGTCCTCTGGTTCCAGGATACTAGTGCAGTTTTCCTTGATAATTTCTTGAAAGATGCTGTCCAGGTCCTTCTTTTGACTCCGGTGTTCAGGTAGTCCAATGATTCTGATGTTGTCTCTCCTGAATCTGTTTTCAGGGTCAGTTGTTTTTCAAATAAAGTATTTTACATTTTCTTCTATTTTTTCATTCTCTTGAGTGTTTGTTTGATTCTTGATGTCTCATATATTCATTAGCTCCCACTTGCCTAATTCTAACTTTTAAGGAGTTGTTTTCCTCAATTATCTTTTGTACTCCCCTTTCCTTTTGGTCAATTTTATATTTAAGCAGTTTCTTCCCCCCTTCCCCCTGCCATAAGCTATGGACTTTTTTTCATCATTCTCTTGCATCAGTCTCATTTCTTTTCCAAATTTTTCTTCTACCTCTCTTATAAGATTTTTAAGCTCCTTTTTGAGCTCTTCCATGAGTTCTTTCTGCATTTTTTTCTTTGGGGTTTTGCTCATCTGTGTTTGACATTGTTGTCCTCTTCTGAGATTGTATCTTGATCTTTTCTATCACCACAATAATTTTCTATGGTCAGATTCTTTTGCTGTTGTTGTACACTCGGTTTTTTTTTGGCCCTTTTCCTTTCTTTTAAATTTGAGCTCTGCTCCTGCAGTGGAAGGGGTGCTGTCTCAGATTTCTCGTTCCTGGAGCTACAGGCCCTGGCTATTTACCTGGTGTTGCACTGATGTTGCTCTAAGGTCTACAGGAGGCCCTCATGTTTTGTGCTGCACTGATGGGGTGAGGGGGTGGGTGGCTGGCAGTGCTGGAGGCTGTAGGGGTCTGGAAGTTTACCTGGCGCTGAATCAGGATTCTAGTGCTAGTGTCTGGCATGTGCGGAGGCCAGTGGGATGTTTCTGTGTTTCCCCACGGCTACACTGAAGCAAATGGCTGTCTGGGCACTGGTGGCTACCTGTTTGCCCAGGATTATACTACTGAAGCACCTGCTAGAATCTTTAAAAGTTGTTTTTCTTTACAATGTTGTTGTTATTTATTCTGGTTCTGCTCACTTAGCTCTGCAACACTTCATATAAATCTATCCAGATTTCCAGAAACCTTTTCTTGTGTCGCTTCTTATAACAAAATAATATTCCATTACTATATTTACTTTTTAACGTGAGTGATTCTTTACTAACCATTGCTAACAGGCACCAAAAATGCTCTTTAAAAAATCTGATCTTTAATTCCCATCTCAACCCTTAATGGGGAGTAAGTGTTCCCAGCAAATATGTACCATGGTTTGCATGAAAACCAAGGTTGCCAGGCCCATTTGAATGACAATTAGATTGAGTTATTACAATTTTTTACTCCTGGTTGAACTCAAAGTCAAAAGCTCCACCATTCTATAATCAGCAGACTTTTTCTCCCCCTTACAGAATGCTAGGAATCACCATTTATATTGAAAGAATTATCCCAGTCCTTTCACTATTCTTTCATCTTTAACCCAGCCAATATACCTTGGTTTTGGGGTGGGGAGGGAGTTCTATTGTTAAACCAAAAATGAACCTAGAGAAGAATTGTTCCCATGGGAACCCCTAAATAGGAGAATAGGTTCCCCATCTTTTCAACTTAGTCTAAAATTTCAATTTATTGAACGTCATCCATGTATTTCGCCACATTATCTACCTGTATATCTAGTCTGAAAAAATAAACTACTACAAATACATATACTTTATCCAATTGTTATTAACTATTGATGGCAAAGTTTTATAACTTTAGCTATAATAATATTGGAGAAGCTAGGTGGCATGGTAGATAGACTGCCGGCCCTGGAGTCAGGAGTGCCTGATTCAAGTCCAGCCTCAGGCACTTACTGCCTATGTGACTCTGGGCAAGTCACTTAGCCATGTTTGCCTCAGTTTCTTCATCTGCAAAATGAGCTTGAGAAGGAAATGACAAACTACTCTACTATCTCTGCCAAGAAAACCTCAAATGAAGTCACGAAGGGTCACACAACTTACTGACAAAATAACAAATAATATTAATAATAACAAATAATAATATTCACATTGATAACTATTTTAAATGCTTTTATGTAATAGGCAAATGGAGAAAAGACTCATGCTGAAAGTGCCCGAGTATTGTAGTTCACTGCATGATTTTCCAGATTTTATGCCAAACTTTTTTGCAAAAAAGTGGGGTGTGACCATTATGTAAAGCTTTTTATTTTTAAAATCGTGCCGGTATTATGTGTCTTTTAGTTTCTGCCTGTCTCGCACCAACTTTTCACTCACTGTCTTTTTGCAGCTCTGTTTCCATGCTGTTTGGCAAATGCAATCACTTTCAGCTTGAAGCCTTCAGAATAGTTTTTATATTTACCAATAATCAGAAAGAAATGTTTCACATGTTAGTGTATCCCTGTTAGATGAACTGTACAGTTTAGCTAACGGAGGAAGATGCAAGTCTTTCCATATCACATAACCTACTTGTGGCAGCTTCACCTGCTGACCCAGGTCCCCTTGCACCTAAGGCTGTTCACTGGGCTGAGTGACAATACTGTTAGTATTGCAGGATTCTAAACAAGTCATGCAAGTGGACTTTTGTAAATATATGGACAGTGTGCCTGTGTTGAGAATTCTAGGCTCCTTGCTTGCAATGTGGGAGAGATAAATGTGTATCAATATGCCACTGGTGAATGTGTTGCTGCTCTGTTTACCTTTTAAGCAGTGCGATGAACAGAATTATACCATGTGATGGTTATGCAGTGAAAGACTATAAACCAATTTTTGAACTGGGGAAAAAAAAAACAGGATGTGATGATTATGCGATGGTGACAATTATGAGGTGAAATACCATGTTCTAAAAGGAGTAGAAAGTCCAGACCGTACCAGGCCAAAAAGGGCCTGGAGGCATAAGGGTTTTGTTTGCGGAAAGTAGTCACAGGGAAGAAAGATGTTTCTAGGCTGGAAGACCGTTCTGGAGAGAGAGAGAGGGATGGGCAATGGGTTACATCAGAGGCTGCCAGGTGAATGCTATTTCCAGAGCCAAGACAGAAGTGGAAGTCAAGGGCAGACCAAAGGAAACCACATGGACTGCCCAACTGAGGAAAGGGGCTGCTGAAAGACTAAGGGAACAATGGCTGCTGCTAGATGCACACAGACCCAGCAAAAGCAAAGGTAACTGAAAGTAAAGTGAACTAGGACAGGACAGGGGACTTTTTCTTTCAAAGTATAGTCCTGTGGATTTGCAGTGATTGTGACCATAATTAAATGGTTCAGGGGAAGGAAAATAAGATCCTCAGAATCAGGTAGGGCTTTGCTAGGATTTAAGTCCATTCTCTGTTCTTTGTGTGGCTTTAGTAAACCTGTCCTGTGTTAATGGTTTAAAAACATAATGCTTGCAGAGCTGGAGGATGGGAGGAGGGGAAAGAAATGAAAGACATGAGCTAGGTTCTGATGTTACAAGGAGAAACTTCTGTTAGAGGAAGTAAATAATAGAGATTATTATTGGAGAGAAGTCTCCAAGATTGAATCTAGTGCATCTGTCAGAAAAGAGTTAAAAGGCTCTGTTGGCAATAGATTACACATATAGTGATTCAATATATTTAGTAAATTAACACATTTAGTAAGCATTAAGTAATAGTACAAGAATCAAGAATTCACTTACTGGGGCTTACAATACTTAAAAAAAACCATTTACATTGAAAGGAGCCTGGAAAATCTAAACTGAGAACTATCAGTCTGTTTTCCCCATGGAAATCTTCACCCTTTGAAAATGGATTGGGAGGGGTTCAGAATCTACCACTATTTTCAAAGGGGGTAGATCTCTGTTAACAGAGTTAAGTTAAGTTAAGGTCCATTGTGACAAGTTTGCCTAATTGATTTTTGTCATATGGTCTTATAAAAAATAGATAATTATTGTAAAACCATTTAAATTCATCTAATAGTATTCTATAAAGTTAGTAATTTTAATTTATAACACCAGATGTTAAAGAGTTTGAAAATATAAGGGACTGACCTACTAGATTAATCTAGCTAAAGTTACAATTCTTGGTTAATGCTTCTGTGATATCTTTGGGTACACAATGGTGTTGTCTTTTAACCAGATTGTAGTCTGAATATATACAGGAAAATTGGTTTAAAAAGTACCCTAAGGAAGACCAGATGTCTCTCTTGTGGAGAACTCAATTGTAAAAGTATCTGAAAATTTGCCTTAAAATGTCAATTTTTCATTGAAAGTTTTAAGAAATGTATTCCATTCTTCCCTTACACTGATAGCTTTTCCTCAATTAATTTTTAATCCAGTCTGTGTTTTGATGGTTCTCATTGGGCTGTGAAGCCTTCAGACCTAGATATTACAAAATGGGAATAGAAAATAAAATTGATCTGTAAGACCTCCTGGCTGAATGAAATTTTATATCTCACATCACTCTCTTCCAGCTGTGCATATAATAGAAAGAAGCCATGAGAATTAGAGGAGAAAGAGAAGAAAGAGGGTTACATATAATCAGTAATTTAGTGTTGAAACATGAGATTGTTGTTAAATTCTTGGCCAAGGAGATTTCTACTCTTAATGGGTTTATACCAAGTTCATTTCAGTTTTGTTAAAAAAAAACCCTTATAATTATTTATTTTAGAAAGGTGTCGTGTTATATATCTTTTTTAAAAAATTGACAAATATTGATTTGTGTCCAATATTTAGTTCTGTATTTGGTGCTATGAGAGTACATATAGAAGTAGCATAAAACATGGTTTCTCCTTTCAAGGGAATTACAATTTAGTTGGAGGCAAGAGCTACTCTGTGAAATGGAAAGACATTTTTAGAAAAATTGATTTATTTACTTTTAGTTTACAAGATTCAGTTCCACAATCCCTTGAGTTTCAAATTTTCTCTCCTCCTCTTCC
>JAQQSW010024277.1:0-10120 GCA_028646575.1 Pseudocheirus occidentalis | reverse complement strand
AGGAGGAGGAGGAGGAGGAGGAGGAGGAGGAGGAGGAGGAGGAAGAAGAAGAAAGAAGAAAGAAAGAAGAAGAAGAAGAAGAAGAAGAAAACATTCCAGAGGAAATGATCTTGTCTGGGCTAAGTGCTTCTCCAGCTAAGAACTCAACTTCTGAGTGAAAAGCAGCATAACACATGGTATGCTTGCATGGATTTGTTGATGAGAAGGTGGCTGCCCTTGAGATTGGAAAACACAGCTCCAGCAGCCGCAGACTACTCTGACCAGAATCACTTTGCTTACTCAAGAGCAGACAATGACAGCCAGGGACTTAGGGGGAGGGGATAAATCAAAGTTCTCCTTACCCTCTGTCTCTCTGCTCCAATTTCTGTCAGCCCAGTGAACTGACATGAGGTAGGGGATCAATCCAAGAGACACAAGATAAAATTGTAAACATGGAATAGGCCCTCTATTGGCTTGCTTTTTCTCAGTGTCTTATTCTTCCCCCTCCTTACTCTTTTTACTCTTAATACTTTTTATTCATTTCTATATCACTCCTCTCCCTCTCTTTTACTCAGTCTGTCTGCATGTCTCTCCTCCTCTTCCTTCCCCTGTTTACTTTCCCTTTCTTTTAATGCATTTTATTCGTTTTCCCTCCTCCAATTTCATCTCCCAGTGTCTCAATCATTTTCCCTCCCCTTCTTATTCCCTCTCCCTCTCCTTATTCCTTCTCCCTTATTCTCTCTCCCAATATCTATTATGTATTCATTATTCCTCCTTTCTTTCCTTCACTCCCTTCTTTTTTCTCAATATCTCTGTGTGTTTCCCTTTCTCTCTTTCTCTTGCTCCCTCTCTCTCCCCTCCACTTCTCTATCTCAGTGCACCCTCTTCATTCTTTTTCCTTCTCTCACATCATCCATTCCCTTTGACTTTTCCTTCCCAATCTTCTCTCATTCAATATCTCCTGTACATTCTCCCCTCCTAGCTTTCATTTCTCTCTTGGCTTTCTCAGTCTCTCTTTTTCCTTTGAGTTTCTCTCTCCCTCTTTCTCTCAGTGCCTCTTTTTAATTTTCCCCCTTCCTTTCTCCCTCCTTTCAGACTTCTTCCTCTCCCCCATTCTCAGGGAAATATAGTCATATTTGTAGATTGATGTTACACCTTTCCTTCCTCTCATGGGTAAGGAAGTGCTCACCACACTAAACTTCACTCTAGGTCAGAGCCCAGCCACTCTGCTCTCAGTGAATTATGTATGGTGATTTAAAGATGATATTAGATTATGTGCACCAGTATCACTGTACATATTAGATCACTCCAAATATGAATACCTATGGGGAAAATGGCAGCAAAGTCACAGCTTGGGCACATTATTGAAAATAAAGCTTATTGAAGTAGCTGAACTAATAGGCCCATGCACCAAAGTTTATGGGTACAAGTCAGCTGTCGCTGGGTTGGCTAAGGGAGATATAATATTCTAGTCATTTCTCCAGTGAAAGGAAAATTAGCCTACTCTCTCGCTTAATTGATATTCCAAAACCGAATCAAGCACTCCTGATTGCTGACCAGCTCACACGTTCACCATATGGCTCCAGATTCCTAAACTCAGAAATATGAATCTCTGCATCACTAACTTGGTTTGAGGACGGCCAAGCCTCAGCTGGGGTTGTCCTACCCTCTGTGTTCCCATAGAGAAGAGCAAAGGAAAAGAAAGGTATAGAAAGAAGCACATTTCAGTCATTTTCTGCAAAACATTGTATCTCCTATGTGTCTGACACATTTAATGTTCACCCCATGAATGCAAACAGATTTCCCTGCATGTATACCATTAGTTAATATTCCGAACTCCAAATGCAAAATGAAGTCCATAACAACATGGTTTCATTTTTTGGGTCTGTTTTTCTTCTAGTATGAATTTTTGTTTTTGCACTTAACAGTATCATATCTGTATCAATCACACTTCCCCATCTTTATGTCTTTTCACAGGCTTTCTCTCATTCCTAAAAGGCATCCCCTCCAAACCTCTGCCTCTTAGCTTCCTGGCTCAGTTCAAGTGTCTTCCCCTGACAAGGGATTTCCTGTTTTTCAGGGCTTTCCCCTTACCTTATAATTTTACATTTAGTATAATCTTTCTCTGTTCTCCTCAGCAGAATATAAACGCCTTGAGATTAGGGCCTGTTTTTGTCTTCCTATCCTCAATGTCTAGCAAAGTACTTGGTACACAGTGCCTTTATAAATGTTTATGGAATGGTTGAAAATTATATAATACATGAAAGTCAGTCTTTTGTAATTTATAATCTTAGAGATTTGCTATGGTCACAGAAAAGTCATTTTTCCATAGTCACACAGCTTTTACGGAGCAGGGAGATGTTCAAATGCAGGACTTGAATTCAGGTCTTCTTGTTTGCAAGACAAGCTCTCTTTTCAATACACTATACTTCCTATCTTATGTTAAATAAACATTATGAGTGTCTCCCAATCAATTTTTAATATTTTATTTGACCCTTAGGAAGAATAAGAGCTCAAAATGCCCTCTACTTACAAAGCACTTCCCTCTCAAAAATTCTGAATATATTATTAACCTAACTTTACCAATGAGGAAAATGAGGCATAGAGAGGTAAATGATTTACTTGCCCTCAGAAACTTGGCCAGCAAATGATTAAAGTCAGGTAATGCTAACTCTGAGTCCAGATCTCAGAGGTTCATAGGTTTGATAGAGAAAAGGAACTAGTAAGTGTTATCTATTTACTTTAAAGTTGAAGATTACATTACTTGGAGATTACATTACTTGCCATGATTAAACAAAACCTCTGGTCATGGCAAGAAAAGACTGGCCTCAATTCTGAAATTTTTCCTTTTCTTTTAGAAAGTTTTGTTTTGTTTTGTTTTTAAATTAGAAATTTAGGGAATAAAAAATGATGAGCACTGTTTATTGCTATAATTACATTACAAAGCAATGAACAATGTGATTCCTTCAACTTCATCTGAGTGGATAAGGCTGTTATATGAGAATCTAAAAAATAATTTGGAATAATGGAACAAAAATGACAAGTGAGTAATTCAAGATCACTGGGTCCTTGATTTTTAGCTCTGAGGGTCTTAGATCTCATCTCTTCCAAAGGCAGAGTCATACTGTAAAGAACAAAGGGGCTGGTATCAGAGAACCTAGGTTCACATCCCAGCTTTACCCCTTACTACCTTGGTGACTTAAAACCTCAGTTTTCTTATCTCCAAAATAAGGACATAGGATTAGATGATCTCTAAAGTCTCTTTCCTCTATTAATCTTATGAGCCTATGAGCGCTAGAATTGGAACCAACATTATCTGGATTCAATCACTCACTGGTTGAATTGCCAAGAGAACCTCAATTATTCTCATGGAGCCCCAGTAACTTCATTGGTTTATGTTAATCGAGCATATAAAGATGGTATGGCATGGTGAATGGAGAACCTTTTTTGGAATGAGGAAAGTCTAGATTCAAACCCTGCCACTGACCTATACTATCTGTGTGACCACAGACAAGTCACAACCTCCCTGTGCTGGAGGCAATTCTCTAAGACAGTAAGCACAGAGAACAAGTCAGTGCTACCATCCAGTCTGATAAGGTTGTGACTGACAGTCAGTTACCCTGTGGATCAACTCACTATTCCTGTAACTCCAGACCAAAACTCCCTTCTGGGACTACCATAACCCTCTTTCTTCTGTCTTTTCCCTATTAGAATATAAGATCCTCGAGCTTAAAGACTTTCATTTTTGTATACGCCTTCCTAGTATTAGCAGAGTGCCTAAAATATTATAGTAAGCACTTAATGAATATTTTGTTCATTTATTGGCTCTTTACACTCTTGAAATCATACATCTATGCCAAAAAGAAAGAAGAAAGGAAAAAATGAGTGAAAAACATTGAAAGACATTTCATAAGACAGACAAAATATTTCAAATTCAGCTATACTCTGAGTGAGGAGAGGTAAAGTGCCTCCAAATTTGATACTAGGAATTTCTATACTGCTAATAGACTGAAAAGTGACAGCTACACACGTACATTTCAGCTGAAAACAGAAAAAGGGGGACATTCTCTTTTCAACCTTTACACTATGCTTTAAAAAGGGAAGGTTCCAAGCTTATATACAGTAATTAGGAGTCTCTGGTTTTGTTTACATGGTTAGCAAGTGTAAAATGTGATGACCTGCTGAGGACATGCAAACAGCTAAGTGATGATGATGGATCTCGGTGAGAATGCCTATAAGTTTCCCAGATTTCTGCTGGGAATACTTCAAAAGTAAAGAATGTCGTTTTTCCCTTGGGGGTTATAACACCTCTTTGACTTAATCAGCTTCCCTTTTGTGCTCCAGGAGGAATTTCTCTAGTTTTACACATCTAGAGACAGCCATAATATTATTGGTGCATGCAAGTAGTGAAGAAAATCACCCTGTACCTCTTGGGAAACATTTGGTGAATGAAGCAAGTAATTCTCCGGCAAAATCTGATTTGTTAGCAATCTAAAAAAGGGGAACCCAAATTCCAGAACAAAGATCTTTATTTAACCTAACTGTAAGCTGGCTTCCACAGAAGTGAAGGGCTGGCCACAAATATTTCCTACTCTATTCCAGTCTCTCTGATGCAGGCATTTCCAGGAGGTCTTGGAAAGCAGGTTTGTCTTGGCCTTTTTGTTATTTGCAGGGGCACCATTTTTTTTTCTTGTTAAATGCTACAAGGACCTCTCAGCATGAGGGTGTACCCACCAAATAAAGTTGGTCGAGAATGATTTTGCAGGAAGTTTAGTGAAACATTTCAGGAAATACAAATTCATTCATTTAATTTGCAGTCACACATTGTCCCAGCAAATCATGAGCTTCCTCCATGATGAGATGAGGGATGTGATCCAGGCTGGTTATTTTATATAGTAACATTTGTACAGAGCTATCACTTATTGGATGTTTGCTCTGTGTCTCAAGGAAATAAAGCCAAGGAATGAGTAATGCTTTATTACCACCACAGCCTACTCAAAAGCAAATGATATTCTGAGCCATGGAGTGAAAATCTTACAAAGTCTAGGTGAAGGAAGGGAAAAGAAAAGGAAGAGAATATTTTTCCAGAATTTTTTCATTCGTAGAGAAAACAGAAACAGAATCAAAAGAAAAATGCTACAAATGCTTTATACAAAATATTCCTTTTGCTCATCAGTGAAGCAATTGATAGGTAATTGTGGCCCTTTCAGCAATTCTGCAGTAAGGCATATGGATTTTTGAGTAACTCTTTCCCTCTTAGCATAGGTTGTGTTCAATTTCCAAAGGGTAAAGTTGCGAATATTTATTTGCAAAATGGTTGTCCGGAAATCAAAATGCAATCTCCCACAGAAAAAAAAACCCACAACCTTATGTTATGCTTATAAAAACTTTTAAGTTCCTAAGGCTAGTTTACAAAATATATGTGATGCATAAGTAGAAGAAAAGAGAGAGAAAGATAGAAGTTGGAAATATGGAGAAAAAGTAAAGGGAGGGGAAATAATAACAGGAAGAAGGAAGGAAAGAAAGGAAGAAAAGAAAAAAAAAAGAAGAATGAAGGGGCAGCTAGGTAGCACAGTGAATAGAATACCAGTCCTGGAGTCAGGGAGAACTGAGTTCAAATCCGACCTGACACTTAATACTTACTAGCCGTGTGACCTTGGGCAAGTCATTTAACCCCAATTGCTCTTCCCTTCCCATCCAAAAAGCAAAGAAGAAGAAGAAGAGGAAGAAGAAAAAGAAGGAGGAGGAGATGGAGGGGCAGAAGAGGAGGAAGAAGAAGAAGAGAAGGAGAGGAAAAGGAGGAGCAGCAGCAGAATGGTGCAAGCAGAATGGCATAAGAGATAATAGGTAGAGACTTGAAATTAAAAAAAGACTTGAATTCAAGTCATATCTTTGATTTATAGTATAGCATTTTCTCCTTTAATGGAGAGCTCTGGAATTTGGCTGTAATGCAACTTTATATTAAAGTTGGGTTCTGTGCATGGGGTGGAATGGGCACTGTCCCTGGTGTCAGGGTTTTTGTGTAGCTGTTTTCAGAGCTAGTTCTGGGAGGCTTTAAATTTTCAGTTCTTTCAAGGTAGTGTGATCTAAGGAGTGGTGTTTGTTTGTTTGTTTTGATTACTCTCCTGGCCTGTACTCAGGTTTGTGAGCAACCACAAGCACTCTTTTCTGACCTGGAACTATGACCAAGGTTCTCATTCTGCTGTGGTCTCAGGCTCTGATGTGTTAGTGTTCCTTCTCACTCTGGGACTGAAACCTGGGACTGCAGCCTGGGTCCTCATATGGGCAATGCAACAAAGTCCTGCACCCATTGCCAGAAAAGGGACCCCAGTAATCTCCTTCTGACCTGTTTGTTTGACCCTGTAACCATCTGTAGACTGAGATTTCTGAAGCTTCCACTACTGGGGCTGATTCAGTCACTCCAAGGTTTGTTGCTGATTTGCTAGGGTGCAGCCTGTACTGACTTACTCTACTCTCACCCGTCATGATAAAACTTTCCTGCTGGCCTTCTAAGTTGTCTGGGACTATAAAGTTATTTTACCTCTTATTTTGGGTGTTCTGCCACTCCAGCATTTGTTTTGAGGCATTATTTAAAGTTGTTTGGACAGGAATCTAGAAAAGCTCAGGTGAATCCCTGCCTTTTCTCTACCATCTTGACTTTTCCCACCCCCCACACACCTGCAGTGTGGTGTAATTATAGAAGCACCACACCAGCAGGCAATAGATATGGATTTTATTTCCCCATCAACTTATCTCCAATTATCATTAGTTATGCAACTTTGGCAAAGTCAATTCCTCTGGTGCTTGGTTGCGTCATTTATAAAATACAAAATAAAATGCTTTGTATTATTGAGGACCAGGGCCTATACTGGATCATCTTTATCCTTTCTGGCTTTATGACTCATGATTTTGTGATCCATTTTTGTAGTACACAGCCTGGGTAGTCAGGAAAGTCACAAGGATATTACTCTAAGATGACACAGTAACTATTTCCACAATTCTGAACCAGCTAAAATAAGCGGTCAGCTTCACTTGGGGTTTTAATCTAAACCTTAAAAACAATTACTGAATTTAACAAATTCTTTTGGTCTCTCTCTCTCTCTCTCCACACAATAATACAGGCGCCATTTGCTGCTCTATTCAGTGAACTGTGCTGTGGTCCAATAAAAAGTAAAGAATGGGATTTCTTCTATGCACAAAAATGATGCTGCTGGTTCACCATTAAGTTGGATATTTACTTTGAATTGTTGATGGGGTTGTGCTGATCCAGTTGTAGAAGGATAGAAACAATGTCTATTGAAGTACAGTTTTTTTTTTTTTAAGATTTGGGATACCCTAAATATGAGACTAGAGGAGTCTTAGGAAGTTGCTTGATGGTCCACTGAACTAGAGAAAAGCCAATTTTGCAGAAACAAAATTTTTTTATAGTTTTTTTTCTCTGAAGCACAACTTTCAATATGATAACATTTGGAAAGACTGGGAAACCACTAGGGTAGGTATTTTAACCTGGCATATTAGAATTGGCTAGGAAATGGAGGTTTGGAGGAGAGAAGAAAAAACAAATAGAAACTTTGTACAGAACACAAGCTTTAAATGGTAATTATAAACCATGAAAGGTATTATTAATAAGGTTTAAAGGTTTTTACACTAACTGGAAGGTACCCTAGAGATGATTCAAATCTATCATTTAAGACAGGGTTTCTTAACCTGTGGTCCATAGACCCATACATAATTTATGGATTTGGATGGGGGAAAAGGTACATCTTTAATTTCTAAATGAAATTTATAATTTCCTTCAGTTTTGAATATAGGTAGCAAAACATTATTCTGAGAAGGCCACAGTCCTTGCCTGACAGTCAGAGGGGTCTATAACACACTTTTAAAAGTTGAGAAATCCTGCTAAGAGATAAGGAGACTAAGGTACACAGAGTTGAAGTGACTCATTCATGGTCATAGTGATAATTTACATTTTTGCATTATGGAATGTTGAAATACATGTTTATTTTCCAATTACTCTGTCACACAGAGATTAAAAACAAACATTATTAGAACCTTTAAGTTGTGAGGTGTGGAAATGGGATTGCTAAACAGAGGTGCTAATACATAGGTGATACCCACATAGCCAGCATGATAGACAACAGAAGTTTAGGTGTCCTGAGACTTATATGGTGGCTATGAAGTCTTGATAGCAAATGATGAAACTTTGTTGAATTTGACTCTGTAAATACCACTGATTGGATTGGTACCTGATCAGGACTCCCCCAAAGAATCAAATAATACATGGGATAGCCTAACAGGTAAGTTCTACTCATTTGACATAGAGGAGAGAAGAAAAAAAAAAGCTGAGGAATCTGAGCTAACTGAAGAAAATCATTTTACACAAACTAAAGAAACTATAATTAACAATCAAATAACATTGATGTCTCAAATTATTTTGATTCAGTAGGGGAATGGTTGGACAATTATGTTATATTATGAATTACAAATACGGTGCATAATATAATGAAATATCATTGTACTATATGCAATAAGAGAATTGAAAATTTCAGAGAAATGGAGTTATATGAAGTGATGCAGAGTGAAACAAGAAGAACATAACGTCAATATGTTGAACATAAACCTATCAAGGAGAAAGAACTGACTAAACATGTTGATATTTATTGGCACTCTGAAACCAAATTTCAATTGGAAGAACATATATAAACCAATTAATGTACCAACCACTTTGCTAAGTGCTGGGACACAGAGAAAAAACTAAACAGTTCTTGTATTCAAAGAGCTTGTATCCTAATTGAGAAAACAACTATTCACATAAGTAAATTTAAAATATATGTCCAATAATTTCAAAATAATTTGGTGGGCAAGTAAAGTTACTACTTCAGGAGAAGTTTTGACTTTCTTCGTAGGACAACAAATTTTCAAAACTGCTCCTTAGTTTCATTTTTCCTGAAATACAATTGTTTCCTACTTTTCTAAGTGATAGCAAGTTTTTCTACTTTTAAACTACAACTCTAAGATTTATCACAGTCAAGAAAATTAAAATTATAGGCTGTGATATGTAACTTGAACTTCTCAGCATTAATCTCTAGTCTTTGCTTTTGCATTTTGTGCGAAATTTCTTCAGTCATTTTGAGGGACTGTTACACACCTTCCAATCTTCATGTAATTAAGGCAGTAGTTTTGTTGTCATCTTGTCACAACTCATTGAAAAATTGTGAAAACTTAAGAGAATGAGAGTTGGGAAGTTGGTATTAGACCAATTGATCTCAGTAATTTTGCTTTGTACTTGGGAGTACTTTAGAGAAGTCACTAATCCTTGCCCATAAAATATTTCTTTTTACTGTTTCCAACACCTGTGAATTCATTAGTGTGGGTATATCCTTCTCCAGCTCAGATTGCAGCACCTCCCCATATTAGCAGATGGTCCTTATGAATTACTCTGGCTAAAAATCCATCGTCTTTGGCCAGCATTGTGATGTATTTCTCCAAGTGTAGCCAGGCTAGTCCCAACAGACAAACCATCTGCCACCAGGTCTATACTCAAAGCCTTACCAGCAGGGTAAAAGGTGCTGTATTATGTACTCTGATGGCATAGTCTTAGGGAACCCCAGGTTACCACCATGTTAGCATAAGACACTAACATTTTAGTTGAAAGCCCCATGCAAACTTTAGTATTTTCCCTGAATAGCACAACGTTTTTCTTCCAATCAGCTGAAAATTTCTTCAATATCACTGAAGATCCTAAAGGGCTTCTTAAGTCATTTGTTATCAAATAATTGGGTGACTCAATATAATCCCCACACTCCAGTGCTTTGTAAATCCAACAATGCTGATAATTTCAGGTGAATAATCAGTGCTGTGCCTAACTCTTTGCTATTTCTGTATCCCTTATGTATTCTTAAACTACATATTTTAATACATTTTACTATACTCATTCTGGCTATTCACTCTGGTGAGCTCACAAGTAAATATATTTTACCATTTAAAAGTATGTACTGGGGGCGGAGCCAAGATGGCGGCGTAGAAGCAGCAAAGCACCACAGCTCCCACACAAATACGCTAAAAAACTCATAAAATGGGACGCTAAACAGATTTTCAAGCTCCAAAACTCTCCACAAGACAGAAAGCACTACAGGCAGCG
>JAQQSW010024276.1:0-10120 GCA_028646575.1 Pseudocheirus occidentalis | reverse complement strand
AATATGTCCACTATGAAGATGTCCTGTGTAATCACACCTACACAGCCTGTATTGAATTGCTTGTCCTTCCAGTGGGGGTGGGTGACAAGGGAGGAATAGAAAGAATCTAGAATTTAAAGCTGTGTAATACCTGCAACTAGAAATTCAGATAGGGCTGGGATAGGGAGACCCTCCCTGCCCTACCAGAAAGAGAGCAGACCAGGGGAGGGGCTCCACAGTGGGATCACTGTTTTGGGGGTGGGGTAGGGGAAAGATTGGGAGAAAATTTGTAATTCAAAAATCTCATGAAAATGAATGATGTAAACAAGAAAACAAATTTTAAAAATTTACTTAAAAATAAAAATTGAAAAATAGGAAAAAAAAAACTCTGCCTGACCTAGGGAAAACTGTTACAAATGGACAGTGTGTAAATATTTGTCCGTAATATCACTGATTACAGAAAAAAGGAGTTTGGTGGGCCTTTTTTCCAGCAGCAGCCTGAGAGGTCTTTTTCCTTCATTATTGGAGGAAGCGTTCTTTTTTGTTATAAGAACTTGAATTTCTTTTGAGGACGGCATCTGTTAAGGGGATAGCATTTGTAAATGTTTCTGTTGGTAGTACATCTAGGCTGTCTGACCTTCACCTTAAGATACTGAATGGGAAAATTTTTCCCCCCATTAATGCCTTTCTTTTCTTCGGTGTACTGTTTCTTTTAGGATATAAAGATCAAAAACGTGGACTGCTGGACAAATTTAGGCAAAGCAGCCGCAACATCAGTGTTACCAAAATGGCCCGACGACCTCTTCAGGCGGTTCAGAAAAGCGGCTATGGAGAAGGAGGCGAAGAGCCGAACGCAGGAAGTGATATGCAGGCAGCTGGGTCAGACGCCAGAGGAGGCAGAAAACAAACCTGAGCGACAGAGGTGAGGTTGGGGAGATAAGGTTCGGGCCTGGCGAGTGCCGCCTGGTCTGCACATGATACTTGGGATGGGTGTCTCGTTTTTAACCCTATAAGTGCTCTTATAAAGTAACAGTCACTTGGAATGGATAAGATTTCTTTCTCAATTGAATCTGAATTGCCCTGCTACATCCAAGGCAGGGTGGCTAGGTGGCTCCATTGTAGAAGGAGTGCCCGGCCTGGAATCAAAAAGGACCCGAGTTCAAATTTGGCCTCAGATGCTTAGTAGCTGTGTGACCCTGGGCAAGTCACTTCATCCTGTTGGCCTCAGTTTCCTCATCTGTAAAATGAGCTGGAGAAGGAAATGGCAAACCACTCCAGTATTTTTGCCGTGAAAACTCCAGATGGGGTCACCAAGAGTCAGATGCAACTGAACAAGCGTGCATGGCCTTTGCACTGCGAGGAGGTGGTGATACGAAGGTAGTCCATCAAAGCCCCCACTGTCATGGAGCCGAGAGGGGTGTGGGGAATCGAAGATGGCTCTTCATGAGGAAGCTGGTAATTTGAGGGTGGAGAGAGAATGCTGACAGTGAGGGGAGCATGCGAATTCAGGCTTAAGGAGGTCAGGGCCTGTGCCAAGGCACAGAGTTGGACTGTCAGGTTGAGTTAATAATAGCACATGGATCAGTTTGTCTCAGTGATTCACAGGCACGTGTACTGACCTCAGAATTCTTGGCAACTCCTATTTAGCCCTCTACAGATCCCACCTCACTGTGACCTGGCCTTTCTCATTTGGAGTTGGTAGACTTGGATGGAATCAGGAGCCCTACTTTGGTTTTGTTTTTGTTTTTTGCGCTTTTTGGAGGGGGGAAGGCAGGGCGATTGGGGTTAAGTGACTTGCCCAAGGTCATACAGCTAGTTTTATGTTGTGTCTAAAGCTGGATTTGAACTCAGGTCCTCCTCGTTCCAGGGCCGGTGCTCTATTTGCTGTGCCACCTAGCTGCCTTCTCCCATTTTTTATGAGGCATTATTCTCCCTTTGTGTCCATTTTATGTCAATATAAATCACGTAAGCTCTGCAGTAATGGGTTTAATGTCAGCACTTAAATCTGCTGTGAGAGTGACACATGAGTCTTATTCGGGGACCATCTTTCCATGTGCTTTTGTCCCCAACCTCTCTGTTATGTCCATAGAGCTTTTTCTGGAGAATAGAATACAAAGGAATTGTGGGCGCACGCGCGCACACACACACACACACACACACACACACACACACAAGATGCTGTGACTTTAGTGTTGTTTCAAAATAATATCTAATGTCTTAAAACAACTTAGTATGTTAGTAGGTTTTTTATAGGCTTTAAATATATTAGCCGGGTAATAAAGCCCTTGCACAGATGTTGATATTTTCTGATGAGACAAATGTGGTTTTTAAAGGGACTATGACAAGAGTGCAAATAAAATTCAAGATGAGTGTTACACTGAAATAGAAAAGCCACATCAGGCACCACTGGAAGTTCTAGAAGAGTGCTGGGTTATCCACGATCGTAATTTGGCAAGAAAGAGAGAGCAGGAGAGAAGAAGAAAGGAAGCCGTAAGTCAAGTGTGGGTCATTCATTCACTCCAGCCAGCCCCTGTGGGCTGCGCCACAGAACTTGTAGCACCCCTTGAGATAAAGGCAGGAGGCCCAGGGACTTGACCTGTGCCTTACTCACTGTCCCGGGGCCTCCGTTTCCTCAGGTCCAGGCCAAGGTCATTCTCTGCATTCAGTCTCCCCTGATGCTCAGTCACTGCTTTCTCTGCCTCGTCTGGCTTCCACTTTTCTTTCTGTCTAAGAGTGGCTGAGCTTGTTCTTATGCTATGAAAACGTGCTTGCTGTAGCTGCCCTCCCAGGCAGAGTCAGCAAAGCTTTGTTTTCTTCTGTCTGTTTTCTTCTTTGATTTTCCCCTGGTTTCGTTTCTGGCAGAACGAGGTTTTGGTGCCTTTGCGTGTTGGCTGCTTGGTCATTTGACCAAGGTCTCTTGGGAATTGTGCCAATGTAGCTAAGTTACAGCAGGACAGATGGTCCAAAAAGGAGTTTGGGACCCCCTCCTTGCGACCACTGCTGTCTGCGCAGGGTGTGGCACAGCTAGCTTTCTGTTGGTTCCATCAGTTACCTCAGCATAAGTTCTAGTATAATCACGTGACAGTCAGCCGAGGTATCCTGAACATTTAGAGAGGACATGCAGGTATTGGACCTTGGGGGAGCTGCGGGTGACCCTTGAAAAGGGACATTTTAGGCCTGAGTCTCCAGAAGGGGAGTGGGAGAGGTTCAGGATCTCTGGCCTGCCCTGCTCGGGGCCAGTCCATCCTCTCTGTTCAAGAGGCCTTATTCCTTCTTGGCTGCTCTTTCTTTATTTCTTTTCGTTGTTTCGTGGAGCTTTCCGGCCTTTTTTTTTTTTTTTTAACCTTAAAACAAAGCAGCTTAATTGGTAGTCACAGCTCTCCAGAGAGAGGGCAGGTTTGCTTGTGGTCCCTAAATCCAGCATTACCTCACAGTGAGTATCATTTCAGGCCCAGTCTTCAGTGTCCTTCAGCTGTTTTCTTGACTATCTAGAGACCATTGTAGTTGTTCTCCTGGGGCTTTGGTTGGGGGTTTTCAGACTTGAAGGTCTGGTGCTCCTTCAGATGTTTGAAAGTCTTATCTCTGCGTCTCTTAGAAACCAGTGCTCCCTTCCACCTGCCCTAGTCTCAACTCAGCTTTTTTCTTCCTGTGGCCAGAGGAATCTTGATGTACCAGCTGCGTTCTTATGCTGTCTTCTCAGCGGAACAAGCCCCTGATCTTTATAAAACCCACTTGAACAAAAGGGGGGCACATTTTGTTAACATTAACAGCTCTTTCTTCCTGTACGTAAAGGGAAGTAAAAATGTAATCCAGTGGCTGAGCTGCTCAGAAAAGTCAGGTTGCGCTCACAGGCTGCTTCTGGTAGAATGGGGAAGACCGAAAGTTTTATCAAAGTTAGTTGTGAATAGATCCAGGTTTTCTTGTGCCAAGAGGACATTTCCATCTTAGATCTCAATATCTGTTTCCTTTCTCTTTTTCCTCAGATGGCCAGCACCATTGATATGAACCTGCAAAGTGACATTATGATGACCTTTGAAGAAAACCTTGATTAAGTTTGACGCTGAATTAATTAAGTCATTGGTTGGTCCATTTGACTAAGCCCTGGCTTTAAGGCCTGAAGGGAGGGAGCCAGCTTTAACATTAAGGCCCATGCAGGGTGTGAAAGCAGGTCTTTCACCCCCAGTTGTCAGAGTTACATTGGGTTCTGATTCAGGATGACTGTGAAGATTTTTGAACTCTTTTCTTTAACATCTGGTTTCTTTTATATTCCCAGTATTTTTTATATGAGCAATATTTACAAGGAATTTCATAAATTTGTAATCCTAATTGTCTAATTATGGGTGCTTACTGAGTAGTCTGGGGAAGTATCAGGAAGCCTCTATAGGAATATTCCACAACCACTTATAGGACTTTGAACCCTTTTGTTTCTGTCTAGTTTTTACTTTATAAAAAAAAACAACATTTACTTGCCTTTGAAAAGGAGCGCTTAACCTTAACAGATGCCTAGAAGGCATTCTCCTAAACCAGGGGGACCACTTGTGACCTTCTAGGTCCTCCGGTACAGCCTCGTGACCGAGTCCAGGTTTTACTGAACAGATCTTTTAAGAGAATTTGTTCTGTGAGGTCCAGGTGCAGCTAGAGGGCCACACTTGAGGGTGTGTGTAGCCTTGAGGCAGCAGGTTCCCCACCCCATCCCAAACTGTGAGCACTTCTTTTTGGGTTCTGTGGTCGTAGCCCTTTAAACATGGACAGAATGCTTCCTTTTGGAGTTGTCTGTGACCCCCTCAGGCCTGGCTCCTCCAATGGGTGTCCCCAGCCTTGCAGTCAGCCCCACAGCGCTTTTGAGATGGATCGGCTAGACTCTGGCATACTAGAAGGCTTTTGCAGACAGAATATTTTAAGAGTTTATTTCATTCTCATTATTTTCTAAAAGCAGGAATTGAGTAAGCCTACCTGCTTGACCCTCTGTTGCCCACACAGTAAAACTCTGGTTGTGCTTCTGCTCCCACCCCCACCCCCACCCTCAGCCTCCCATTTTTCATTGCGAAATATGGCTGTGAATCTCATGAGACCAGCTCTGTAAAGCACTTAGTGTGCACAGCACATAGTAAGCACTCTGTAACATGAGCTGCTGTTAGGACCATCTGACATTAAGAGCTCTGAACTCTCTGCATTGCTTTTTCTTTTAACTAAATACCAGGTAGAAAGCCCTTGTCCACCTTTAAAGTTTAATAACTTGAGATACCCACATGATAGGAGATGAAATGTAAGGATTAGAACCATATAGCTTGGGGTTTTTAGCCTTCAGTATAACTGGATGCATTTTTTAGGCCAATTCTTTAGTTTCGACTCACAAATTTAATGACTTGTTTTAAGAAAATTAATTACATAAAAATAACCTGCAGTCATCACTATTGTATAAAACAATCCATTCCTTCATAAATTACTTGGAGAATTTACCTTTCCTAATGTTTACCAGTGCACTTCTGTCATGTATATCTAAAGTTACCAAAGTTTAAAGTCTTATAAAGACTGTCTAACCTCCCTATTTTTACTGCAGTTCCCTGATCATTTTTGAACATAAGACATATCTGTATGCCCCTATCAGCACACATTGCTATACTTCAGTACAAGAATCTGATGTTCTCATTCTGGATACTCCTTTCCTGGAATTCTTGAGGGTCAGTGGTCTATGAGGACTTATAAGCCTATCTGAATTTCACTAGGCTGGTCTTCATTTAACCAGTAATCTGTGCCGGGGTTTATTCTCCTTGCATAGCTTTCAAGAACCGAGGGTCACCTCCCCATGTACATGAGGGAGCCAAGATGTCATCGAGGCTGCAGTGAAGAAGTTGCATGTTACCCAAAGCCTGTGAACAGTTGCGTGGCTTTCTTCTTGTAGTGGAGGTGCAATGTAATTGATGCAAACGTGGCACATAGGAGTAGAGATGTTAACGTTATTAGGAGTGGTAGCTGTGCCCCAGAGGACAGCACCTAGTTCTACAGAGTAAAAAACATGTCATAAGTGGCTTCCTGGTTATGTAACATAACATTAAGTATGTTGGCCTTTACATTATCCCTTAGACATGCTCCTAAAGCGCTATGCAGAAATGATTAAGGAGATTTTCTGTTGACTTAATTGGAGAATGTATTCAAAGTTTTGGTCTTAATAAACATTCAGTTTAAGAATTCAGATACTGTGAAACAAGATTCCTTTATTGTACAGTATATATTTATAGACTGAAGTATCTGTATATATGCACATGTTCCAGATGTTGATACAGTCTTGACAATCCACTTTATTTACATGTTTTATATACTGTGTCTTGATACATGATGATCAAATGGGATGGGGACCTTCCAGTGTTGGGCTCTTTATCCAGGTTATCAAGTCAAGTATCAAATACCTCTAGGTCCCAGGCCCTAGGACAGCATGTCATTGTTATTGGTCCGTTTTTAATAGGGGGCTACTGTTAACTCTCACCTGGGTAAGGGAGAGTACTGGGCCGGTGCTGGTTTTTTTTTTCCCCTCTTTGACACCCAGGCCCTAATCTGAGTGAAACGAGAAGCAAATGTCAATTATAACCAGGCCAGACCCAGTGTGTCATAGAGATAGATGCTCATGACCAATAGTAAGAAAGATGTTTAGTTTTTTTTGGGCCACGGAACCTACTGAAACAATTATTAATATAAAAGTAGCCCTTGGTATTTGTTCTATACTTCTCTGATGGTAATTTTATTAGAAAATTTCAAACTGTGGGAAACTGGGGAGGAGGAAGGTAGGCAAAGAACAGACTTGACATCCACCCAGTTGCAGAGAATGATCTTCCCTCATAAGCCCATAAAGGAGTGCCCTTTGAGGGAAAAAGCTTTTTTTTTTTTTAAAGGGTGTGTATGGACGGTGACTCTAAAGGAGGAGAGTATAGTATGAACTTCTCATATGTGATGTCCAGTACCCTTTTTTGGGTCCACCATTCCAACATCTAAACATTTCTGTACCAGTTTTCTCAGGGTAGGTATGAGGATCCAATTAAGATGTTTGAGTCACTCAAGAGAACTGTTTTTTTTTTTCCTGCCTTTAGCTAAAAGTTATGTATTCAGAACCCCCAGAAGGAGATACAGAAACCTTTCCCAAGCAGCCAACTCCTTGAAAATTGAAACAGACCAAATAGAAGCCAATCCTCTTGTCCTGTAGAAGCGTTATAGAGGGAGTCAAAAGGCCTGAGAAGATTAGAGGTTGGAAAGGAAAGGGAGGTTTAGAAAAAATGATATGCAAATAGAAAGGGGGCGGAGCTGCCAGTACTTAATGCCTGGTGCATAGTAGGCTCTAAATAAATGTTGTTGGGTTTGAACCTCAAAGGAAAATACAGGGATTGGATACAAAAGTACATTTCATTAAACAGATAAAGGGGAGAAGAGGGAATTGGAGAAGCTGTAGGCTAAGGAAGTTAAAGTCCTAATCAAAATGAGCTCCAACCAAGGAAATAGAAAAACAGCTTTTCATGCAGGGCAAAATTGAAAACAGGTGTGTGAAAATTGGGGAAAGACCAAATAAGTTATGGAATATGAATGTAAAGGATTATCATTATCCAGAACAAAATGATCAAGAGATTGGTTTCGTACAGATCTAAGCAAACCAGAACAATTCACACCATTTGTCACAATCCTGACGACAGTTATAAACCACTTTGAATGACGTTAGGAACTCGGATCCACTCAAGGTCCAATCAAGATTCCAGAGGAGTCTGGTTGAAACATGCTCCACTTACAGAATGAAATGTGATTGTGTGTGTGCAGCACGTTTGTTTTTAATTTCATTGGAGGCAGGGGAGGGGAGGGGATATGGTGGGAGGGAAAGAAGGTGGGTTTTTGAATCCCTGAAGTCAATTGTAATTTCCTGTTATGCAGCATTACTGCCACTAAGTGGTAAAGTGACTAGAGCAATAGGCCTAGAGTCTGGGAGCAATGTGACCCTGGGCAAGTCATTTAACCTCTGCTTTAGTTTCCTCAATTATAAAATGGGAATGAGACCACCACCTCCTTGCCCCAGGGTTAGGGTGAGGATCAAATGAGATTTCTATAAGCCATTTAGCATAATGGCTGGCAAATAGAAGGTGCTTAATACATGCATGTGTATATTTACATATATGTTGATACATATGTGTTTTTATATAATGTGTGCATGTATGTGTATAATGTGACATAGGTATCAAAGCCTGGAAACAAAGTGGGTGCTCATCAGTTGGAGAATGATTGAGTAACTTTACAGTATGTGAATCTAACAATATTGCTCATAAGAAGTATTAAATGAGTTTGGATTTAGAGAAAACTGGGAAGTCACGAACAGATATAGAACAAAATAGCAGAACAGGTGTTCTGACTACAATATTGTAAGGAATGCAACTTTGAAAGACAGTTCTGATCAACTTGAGCATGTTTTTCATTGTTACTTGGTTGTGTCTGACTTCGACCCCTGTGGACTTTGTTCATGAAGTTTCCTTGGCAAAGATACTGGGATGGTTTGCCATTCCTTTCTCTGGTGTTTTACAGATGAAGAACAGGAAAATAGGGGTTGATTGCCCTGCCAGGATCACACAGTATCTGAGGCTGGATTTGAACTCAGATCTTCTGGACTCCAGGTCTGATGTTCTGTCCATTGTACTACCTAGCTACCCAGATAACTCAATAACCAATTCCAAAAGACCCGTGATGAAGCATGCTTCTCCCCTTGGCTTAGGGATGGAATGTGGGAATAGAATAAGACATGCGTTTTCAGAAAAGACTACATGAATTTGTTTCGTTTGACTACTTTGTTTCAAGGCAAGGCTTGAATTTGGGGTGGAAAGAGTGCCAGTGAGTTTGAGGAAAAAAATGCATCAATGAAATATTTTTTTTCAATCTATGGAAGAAAGTGAGCATTCCACAACCAGGGCAGTGTTGGCAATACTGTGTTTTTAAAACTAGGTTTAGAATAGAAATTCACAGTTTCATAAAAAATCTCTTTTAGGTTTAATTGCATATAGAAAAAATCATTTTTGTTGGTGTTTGTCAATTTTGTAATATTTTTAAAAAATTTTACAATTGGTGAAAATCTGCCTTTTCTCCTACTCCCCACTGAGAAGGAAAACAACAAAACCCTTGTTGTAAAAAGTACAGTCAAAATAAATTCCCCCATTGACCATATCCCCCCCCCAAAAAATCTCCGTCTGCAATCTGAATCAATCATCTGTCAGGAAGTAGGCGGCATATTTCATTAGGAATACACTGGAATCATGGTTGGTCGTTGATCAAATTTTTTAAGTCCTTCAAAACTGTCTGACTTTACAGTAATGTTAACTGCATAAATTGTTATCCTGTGTTCACTTCACCCTGTATCAGTTCATATACATCTTAACCAGTTTTACTTGAATTCAGTCCCTTTATAAGAAATTATAATTTCTTATAGCACATTAGTATTCCATAACATTCAGATACTATAACTTGTTCAGCTATTCCCCAACTGATGAGATCCTCCTCAGTTTCCAATTCTTTGTTATCATGAGAAGAGCTGGTACATGTATGTGTGTATACATACATACACACAGGTCCTTTCCATCTTTCTTTGGTGTATAGACCTCATATTGGTATCACTGGGTCAAAGGATATGCATAATTTAACAATTTTTGGAGCATACCTCTAAACTGATTTCCAGAAGGGGTGGACCAGTCTAAAGTTCCTCCAATAGTACACTTAACCTACCTGTTTTCTCACAGCCCCTCCAACATTTGTCATTCTACTTTTGGGGGGGCAATTTTGCCCAATTTGATAGGTGGTACCTCAGAGTTGCCTTAATTTGCATTTCTGTATTTACAATTTACTGAACTATTATTTTTTCACATGCCTACCAAAAGCTTGGATTTCTTCATCTGAAAATTGACTAGTTACACTCTGACCATTTATCAGTTGAAAACTGGCACTTACAAATTTGATTCATTTCCCTATAGATCTTTTTTTTAATTTTAATTTATTTTCTTGGTTACATCATTCATTTCCACAAGGTTTTGAGTTACAAATTTTTTCCCCTTTTTGCCCCTACCCCCCAGCCCAGAACATTGATCCCACTGTAAGGCCCCTCCCACAATCTCTTCCCTTTTATGCCCTC
>JAQQSW010024275.1:0-10121 GCA_028646575.1 Pseudocheirus occidentalis | reverse complement strand
AGGAAGCATTACTGGCAATCTTAAGGGAATTATCATATTTCTCATGGTTCACTCCCATCACGAACATTGGGGCATCAGCAGAAGGGGCAGAGATGATGACCCTCTTGGCTCCTCCCTTTAAGTGAGCCCCAGCCTTTTCCATGGTGGTAAAGACTCCAGTGGACTCTACAACATACTTGGCTCCAGCATCTCCCCATTTAATATTGGTGGGATCCCGTTCCTGGAAGATGGTAATGGCTTTTCCATTGATCACCAGCTTCCCATTCTCAGCCTTGACAGTGCCCTTGAATTTGCCATGAGTGGAATCATATTGAAACATATAAACCATGTAGTTGAGGTCAATGAAGGGGTCATTGATGGCCACAACGTCTACTCCACCTGAGGTGAACGCAGCCCTGGTCACCAGGCGTCCAATACGGCCAAATCCGTTGACTCCAACCTTTACCATCTTGTTTCAGGTATTGGATTGAAGCAGCAGAACCTGGCACAGAGCTGAGAGAAAAGCCAAAAGCGCAAAAGCTATGGGGTAGACTCTTAAGGAGCCAGTCTATACTAGGTTATTCTATGGCGCTCTCATACAGAGCAAGTCTGTGCTAAGCTATTCCACAGCACTCTCACTAAGATGGAGGGAAGATTGTGTCTTATATACAGAGGAATCTAGGGGTGGTTCAGAGGAGGAGCCTGGGGAGGGTCTTCAGGAGGAGTTAATGAGATCAGACTTCAGTACTTCAGGTGGAGTTAATGAGGTCAATGCAAGATATCTTGATAGGCTCCAGGGTGGGAAGCAGATGGACAATGGAGGGCCAGGCTAGTAACAGGTTTGGGCCCAGCCACAATGAAATACTTATGGCCTCTGCAAATGCCTCCTGAACATTCAGACTTCAAGAGGTTTCCCAGAGTATGTACCTCAAAGATTCAAGGAGAGCTCAAAAGCAGGGTGTCCCAAAGCCTACACCTCATCACTAGGACCTCTAAAAGTTAGAAAAGAGGAGGGAGGGCATTCAAGGGGTGGGGAACAACATTTGCAAAGGTGCAGAAATGGAAAATGGTATGGGAAGTTCTAGAACAGCTAGGATACTGGTTGGGTTAGAATGTGGGAAGGGGAGCAAAAAGAAATCCATTTGGAGGAATCCAGAAGACTGAGAGTAAACAGGAGATGTTGTGAACTGAAAATAAGCAATGTTATCTCTTTGTTCTTGGGTATCTTGATGTCAACCTTAGGAAAACAGGAAAGAGCTTGTTATTTATGGAAAGGGGATGTACAATACTTTGAATACATTTCCAATTGTTCTCAGCCTAATGCAAATGTTTAACATAAAGGGATTGTCTTTCTGTTTCTTTTTTTTTTTCCTGATGGCATTTTCCAGCAAGTTGGATGTCCCCTTGAGTAACATTGCTGTTTTCCTGATTTAGAGGCTTAACTAGCCTCTAAATGTTTCTTTTCTGGACTCTTTGGAAATATGAAATCATTCAATGGATGGCTGCCTTGTAATTTTAGTTTTTTCTACCTTAATTGTGACTGATTTAAAAAGCTTTAAAAATTCTATAATTTATAATATTACATTTTTATTAATGTAAATTAAATTATATGTGAGCTAGAAAGTGAAGGATTTTAAATGCCAGAGTTTATATTTTATCTGATGGGCAGTAGGGAACCATTGAGGATTTTAGACTAGGGGAATATTTTGATTTCTGAAGAATCAGAATTGTAGGTAATCCAAAGGAAACTGGAGAAATGGCTTTAACTCAGCTGGACTATATTACCAATAATGACCTATATGCAAGAAAGGCATAAAATACATTATTAAGGAAATATTCTAAAAGACAGACAATAATCAATGACTGATTTATTTTAATTAATTTAATTTAATCGATTAAATTATTCCTAATTTAAATTAATCAACTTTTTAAAAGCCCAGAAGAAGGCCTTTGGAACTTTGAGTAAATGGTCTATGGAGGAATTCATAGAATCACATAATCAAGATTCCCCAGATGAGAAGAAAGAGACCTGTTACAAGCAGCAAAAGAATCGGTAAGCTCCTTGAGGATTACCACTGTGTTATCAAACAATGTTGATAAAATCGCTGGCTGAAATGAAGTGAATTGAATCGACTTTACACTGTTGGAGGGACTATTCACAGAGATGAAATGAGGAACCCATTAAAAAAAGCTGCTAAGCTTTGGCACCCTCAACCTGGTGATAATGCCATGGAGTTATGGGGTACTAATATTCCACATGCCACCCACCAGTCATTTCTGTATCACATTCTCATTGTTAATTCTTTTCCTTCCCAATACACACACACACACACACACACACACACACACACACACACACACACAATCATATGTATTTAATCTTGAGAACAACCCTGGGAGAGGAAATCAGAAAGACTTTGGTTCCCTGCACCATGTCCAAGAGATGGGAAAGAAAGCTGTCAACCATCTTGGGACCCAAAGAAAATCAGGGAAAGGCATCAGGAGAACAGAAGGACTGGGTGTCCTATGGCTCTTGGCATTTCCCTCTGGCATCTGCTTTTCACGATTTGTGGGTGCTAATTGGCCAACACTCTCCTGTACTGACGCTTTCCTTGGGAACTCTGGCTGCCGTTGCTTCAGCTGCGACTTAGATCTATTTTTGGGTGCTTTGAAAACACAGGAGGATATACAGTCTTTCATTTCATAGTCACGCCCAGTGTCCTGTTTCTTTTCAGAAAAAAAAAAATCTGGCTAGACTCTGCTCCTGCTTTCCTGGGGGAGGTAGAAAAAAGAAAGAAACAGAAAGGTTCTAGGTTAGGGTGAGAGTCAAACCTTGGTAGTAATATCTCTCTTTATGAAGAGAGAATAATAATAGAATTATAGAATTTCATAGATAGAAGAAACCTTGGGGATTAGCCAGCCCCACCCTCTCATTTTACAGAGGAAGCAACCAAGACCCGGAGTGGGAAAAGTCCACAATGAAAGTTAACAGTAAATATCAGATTAGAAACAACTGAGGTCTCCTGACTTCCAGTCCAGTACTCTTCTCATTGTACCAAAGCACCTCCTTGTCCAGTGACCATTGAATGAACCTATTATTTAGAGGAGTAGAATCCATCTTGAAGTTATAAAAGAAGACAAAAGGAAGTAGCAGCTCAAAGTTGCAGCACCTGGGGGACCAAATAAAGGAAATGGCAGAATCGGGTTTTAGCAGATATCCAAAGAAGGGAGCATCATGTCATGCAATGTTTGGTCCTTTTGCTTGTCCTGTTATAAAGCTGAAGAGAGACTCCAATTCAAGATAATTGTAGTTTCTGCACCAGTGTCTGTTGCAGAAGAAAAGAGTGCTATGAAGATCTTTCTTAGATTCTCCAAATTCAATTGACATAGACAGTGGAGAGACATGGTGGATAGAGAGCCAGTTTGGAGTAAGAACAGCTTCAGTACAAAGTTTTCGTCTTCTTCACATGGGATACTCAATCTCCCAACTCCTTGTCTTCGCACTGGCTGTTCCCCCATGCTTAGAATGCTCTCCTTCCCCATTTCTTCTCTTGGTTCCTGTGGCTTACTTTAATACTCAGCGCAAATCCCATCTTCTATTAAAAGACCTTTCCCATTCTACCCCGTCTTGTTAGTGCCTTGTATCTGAGAATATTTCCCATTTATACTGTGAAATTTTTAAGTCCATAGTTGTCTACATAGTATACATGTGAGTTCTTTGAGGGAAGGAGCTGTGTTTGTGCCTTTCTTTGCATCCTCAGCACTCAGCAAAGTACCTGAAATACAGGAGGTGCTTAATATATGTTGTTGACTGACTGACAGACACA
Source organism: Pseudocheirus occidentalis (assembly GCA_028646575.1). Taxonomy (NCBI): domain Eukaryota; kingdom Metazoa; phylum Chordata; class Mammalia; order Diprotodontia; family Pseudocheiridae; genus Pseudocheirus; species Pseudocheirus occidentalis. Next base: position 6,315 of record JAQQSW010024275.1, on the reverse strand, counting down.
TGCTGGATAGGTCAGTCCCTGCAGAAAAACCTCCAAGACCAAATCATAAGGCAGGTATCAAATTGCATTTGTTAAGCTCTTCTGTACCACTATACTGCACTGTTCCAATTATGGTCAAAAACATGAAAAAATGAGACAATTACCATTCTCAAGGAGTTATATTCTGTTGGAAGAGATATAGCTCAAAAGTCCCGCTAAGGCTTTTGGGAAGCCCTATATAAATATACAAAATAAATAAGAGATGGACAAATAAATACAAAGAAGTTTGGGAGGGAGGGCACAGGCATTCAGGGGAAGATCAGGAAAGGCTTCAGGTAGAGGGTGAATTGCATGTTCAAGGAAGAGAGGGATTCAATGAGACAGAGGTAAGGAGAGCATGCATTCCAGGCATGGGAGACAATCAGCTTGCAAAAGTATTGGTTTCCAACAAAATCACTGGTTCCCTTCTGCCAAAACAAAACGAGACAAAACAAAAATAAAACCTATAATAACCAGCAACTTAACTGCAAAGTTATTCTATTATTCTATTCCTGGGACATAGCAGAGGCAGCAAAAATATATTGGAAAACGTGGTTCAGGAACAAGAAAAGAGTGAGGTTAATGGCTTACGTAGGCTATACAGAAATCTCACGTTCATAGATCCTAAGTGTTTTCTTAAAGATGAATTAGGAGGTGCCAAACACAGCAAGAACCAAACACTGCAAAAAAAAAAATGAAATTGATTGCTTGTTTAAACAGATAGAAAAATGGCTGGTTGCCAGTGTAGGAGTCATTTATCAATCAGCTGTTCAAGTGCAGTGAGATTGTTGACTTAATATAGGGATTCTTTGGTTTGTGTCACAGACCTCATTGGTGACAGTCATTGATGATCTTCTCAGAATCATATTTTGAAATACACAAAATAAAGTCAAGAGAACAAATTATACTAAAATGCTATTATCAAAACATTTCATCAAATTAATGGACTCTAACCCTTGTGCTAGAGAAAGAGCTAAATCAATAACAAATTAGAAGAAATTCTACATATGAGAAAAAGATGTGACATATTATGGAACCAAATCCAACCTGATTACCAGTCTATTTTGCAATAGGCTTTCTCCGCTCTGTATCTACACTCCTCTGCCTCCTGTTAGAACCCCCTTCCTTTTCTGGATTATTCTATTCCTGGGACATTTCATATCAGAAATTTCTATTTTTCACACAACCTTGCTAATTGGTGTCTCAAAACAGATAACATCAGAGATTGGAAACAAGATGTGCCTAAGACCCTGTCTTTCACCATAATCCTTTTTGGTCCCAACCTATTTCATTTCTGTTCTGTCTTGTCCTAGAAGGTCTTCTTTCCTAATATATGGATAGGCCAGGGGACACCTTGTAGTTTACGAGAGATTAGCTTCCATCCTCAGTACAAGTTATTTGCATGCTGTTGGGTTGGACAGATGAGATCTGAGTCAACTCTCATACCAAATAGGAAAGACAAGAGAGCTGGGGATGCCAAAGTATAAGAATAGCCTCTTCACAGATCCATCACTGAATTCTCCTTCCCTTCCTGTCATGACTTTAAAATGTCCAGCCATCACCTCTGCTTCCCCCGCAGTACTACTTCTATAGGTTTCCTCTTAAATCTCAAGATTTTCTCTTATGTGAATTAAAACAAAGTTGTAATAAAGGTCTCTTTATCTTTATATTCTTTTGCAAGGTGTAATGGGAATTTGAAGATCTTCCCTGCCCCTAGGTCCTTTGATAGGCTTAAGTGGCTCTGAGAACCTTCCCTGATTTGGAAATATACTCTGCCCCTTAATAGGTTGAATATGGTCATGTGGAGCCTGTGGAGGGAGGCTTGTTTTTCAAGAATGCCCAAGCCTTGTTGCTTTGTGATTGGGCAGTGGGTCAAGAGGGCTGTGACATTCTCCAATCAAGGAGAAGGCTATAAACACACCCACACACACGCACACACACGCACGCACGCACGCATGCACATACACACATGCCCTGATGTGAGGCTTTGGTTTGGGGCTAACTTTGAGAAGAGTTGTATGATTTGGCCAGATGAGACTCTGGGAAGCCATTGAGCCCCCCAGCTTTGAAAACCTAGATGTTGAAGCTTCCCTCTCTGGTAACTGAATAGGTATGGATGTAATGGTCAGACGGTTGGAAGCCCGTCTCTGCTGATCTATTTGTCTGCTTGTAACTTCTGCTTGTAACTTCTGTTTGTATTCTGTTTGCATTCTCTGAAGTTCAGGGTGCTGACATTTTCCCATGAACTAGGTAAATGACATGTGTTTGATTGATTAAAGTGAGACTGTTAATCCATTTTGAGTTGCTTTCCTTTAGAAAAGGCAGATCTAAGAACCTGTGCTAGCAGCTGCCCTGGGTATACTAGGGTACTTACTGATACACAAGGCCTTTAAATGTACCAAATGGGCTAGGATATTGACCTATTTAAATAAGCTGTTGACATTGAAAAATAGGAAATGATAAAAGAACAGACATTAATATAGACTAATACTCTTCCTAAGGAAATGTAACCAATATATATTCATCAAAGAACCACCTCTCCTCAAAAGTATTTTTATCAAAAAAACTTAGAAAATGCCTCAGCCATAAGATGTTTAATTTACTTACAAGTAAAAGAGATGCAGTAGTCAAGGACAATAATGGTTTAGAAAATAAATTTAATTTGTAAGATCTTATGGAAGTAGATAATGAAAGATTATGAGAAGTCAGGCCTCTTAGGACAGAAAAAAGTAGTGGAGGTAAAACAAACAAGTTTATAGAAAGTTTGGCAAGAGACTAATTAAGCTAGAATGACCTGAGGGATTTTTCAGATTATACTGAAAGAAAAATGACCAAAAGAAAAATGGAAAATGTTCATAAAGACTTCTATAATTTTCTTCTCTATCAATAACCATATAACTAACACATTTTGACAACATTCCATTCCATAATATGTTGTATGGGGAAGTAGAAATGACATTAAGGAAGAACAAAGTTCATATGAGCAGCTAGATTGTATAAAGTAGGCACAGAAGAATTCTGTGTTGGAGTTGATACAACCTTGAGGGTATTGAGGAATAAATGGGGGGTGCTTGGAGGTGTGGAATTTGTATTTCATGAGGGTTCCTGAGATTTCCCAAACAAAAAGGGACACCTAAAGCTTCAGAAAAAATCATGAGGCTTCCTTCCCATATCACAAAGTATTGAACTACATGCCTTCTTTCCTACCTCTAAAAAAGAAAAAAAAGAAAAAAAGCATGCTTTTCAAATGTTTTATTTTTAACATTCGTTTAAAAAACAAAGTGGAAAAATTATGCTTCAGTCTGCACTCAGACTCTATCAGTTCTTCCTCTGGAAGCAGATAGCATTTTTCATCATAAGTCCTTCAGAACTCTTGGGTCATTGTATTGATCAGTATAGCTAAGTCACTCACAGATGATCATCATATAATATTGCTATTAGTGTGTACAATGTTCTCCTGGTTCTGCTTATTTCACATTTTGTATCAGTTCAGATAAGTCCTCCCAGGTTTTTCTGAAGCTACCTGTTTGTCATTTCTTTATAGCACAATAGTATTCCATCATAAACTTGTTCTGCCATACCCTAATTGATGGGCATTCCCTCAGTTTCCAATTCTTTGTCACCATAAGAAGAGCTGCTATATATATTTTAGTACAAATAGGTCCTTTCCCCTTTTCTTTGATCTCTTTGAGATACAGACCTAGTAATGGTATTGTTGGGTCAATAAGGTTTAGGTTTAGGGATGCTTGAGACCCCAAAATACCACCATGCTGAGTCCTGCCAAACGAATTCAACTCAAGTCTTCTCTCAACCAAAGTAAAGTAAAGTTTATTAAAGATTCGCCTTAATGGGTAGGCTCTTAAGGAGCCTAAGTATAGGTGAAGCTTGTATTGACAAGTGGGCCAGAATAATCTGACACAGAGTGAATCTGCACTAGATCATTCTCAGCACCTTCATGGAGGCAAGATGCATCTTATATACAGAAAGATGGTGGGAGGGATCTAGGGGTGATCTAGAGGAGGAGTTTGGGGAGGAGTCAAATGAGGTCTGACTCCAGGAATGAGATTAAGGGTGGGAAATAGCTGAAGACTACCTGGAGATGACAGACTAGGATGGCTAGTCTAGTTTAAGGGTAACAGATTTAGGTATAGATATTTTGATAGGATCAAGGGTAGGAAGTAGTTGGACAATGGAGGGCTAGGCTAGGAAGGGTAAGAGATTTGGGTCTAGCTATAATGAGAGGCTTATGGCCTCAGGCAAATGCCTCATCAAGTGGGAAGATTCAATCAGAGTTCAAGGTGTTTCCCAGAGCCTGTACCCCATCAAAAGGGTAAACTCTTTGAGCATAGTTCTAAATTATTCTCTAAAATGGTTGGACTAGTTTTAACCCCACCAACAGTGCATTAATGTCCTTATTTTTCCACATCCCTTGAGGCTGGTCTTGATGAAATTTTAGAAGAAAACGAGGCTTTCTTAAATGTATTTTACAACAAACAGCATCTTCACAGTCACATCACTGACTGAAATCTATAGAGAATATAAGATCTAATTGTGCTTTTTGTTTGTTGACTATAAAATATTTAGATTTGCTAGAACAAATGTCACCTTAGGTGGTTGACAATAGATTGATTTCATCAAGCCTCAATGATGAGATTGAGCTCTCCTTGAATCTTTGAGGTACATACTCTGGGAAACCTCTTGAAGTCTGATTGAATCTTCGGGAGGAGCCAATGAGGTCAGACTCCAGTAATGAGTTTGGGGAGGGACTTCAGGTGGAGTTAATGAGGTCAGTGCAAGAGTGGATAGATATTTTGATAGGCTCAAGGGTGGGAAGCAGATGGACTATGGAGGGCCAGGCTAGTAACAGGTTTGGGCCCAGCCACAATGAAATACTTACAGCCTCTGCAAATGCCTCCTGAAGATTCAATCAGACTTCAAGAAGTTTCCCAGAGTATGTACCTCAAAAATTCAAGGAGAGCTCAAGGGGGGGTGGTCCCAGAGCCTACACCTCATCACCAACACATTACAAAGCTCCCAAAATGAGATCCATAATCACTCAAAGGAATTTAGTTTAATTGTCTACATAGGAACAACCAGATGGATGAAGAATTTTAATGACAGTAAACTTTTTCCTGCCATCTTTTAAATAACAATATTCTTCTAATGATACAGGAATAACAGGGAGTTAGTTACCCCAAAGGACAATGGAAAGGCAAATATTGGCTTTCAAAAGACTGCAAGGCATTACCCTCTAAAGACTTGTGTCAAGAAAGAGGCATTTAGGATCTAATCCAAGAGATATATAAATGAAAAGGAGGTGGACTTGATGAGGATCAAGGAACTATAACATGTAGAGGTATAGTGTTAGGGGTGCTGGAGACCTCAAAAAACCAACATGCCACATTCTGCTAAATGAATTTGAATCAAGTCTTCTCTCAGCCAAAGAAAAGCAAAGTTTATTAGAAAGGTTGTGGGAGGAATCTAGGGTTGGTCTAGAGGAGGAGTTTGGGGAGGGTCTTCAGGAGGAGTCAGATGAGGTCAGATTCCAATGATGAGAGATTAAGGGTAGGAAGTAGCTGGAGACCACCTGGAGATGAGATAATGGAGGGCTAGGCTAGTTTAAGGGTGTATAGATATTTTGAGAGGATCAAGGGTTAGGGCTAGCTGGATAAAGGAGGACTAGGCTAGTAACAGAGATTTGAGGGGAGCTATAATGAAAGGTTTATGGCCTCAGGAACATGTCTTATTAACTGGGAAGATTCAATTAGAGTTCAAGGGGGTTCCCAGAGCCTGTACCTCATTAGACTGATCTTGTAGGAAGAGTGAAAGTTATCCAAGGAATAGACATTGTGCCTTAAACTGAAGAGGGGGCCCAAAGAGGGTTAGGGCTGCCTGAGACCTCAAAATACCAAAATGCTGGGTCCTGCGGAAAGAATTCCACTCAAGTCTTCTCAGCCAAGGAAAAAGTAAAGTTTATTGAAAGATATGGGGTAGACTCTTACAGAGTAAGTCTCTGCTAAGCTATTCTATGGCGCTCTCACACAGAATAAGTCTCTACTAGGCCATTTCACAGCACTCTCACACCGATGGAGGGAAGATGGGGTCTTATATACAGAGGAATCTAGGGGTAGTTCAGAGGAGGAGCCTGGGGAGGGTCTTCAGGAGGAGCCAATGAGTTCAGACTCCAGTAATGAGTTTGGGGAGGGTCTTCAGGAGGAGTTAATGAGGTCAATGCAAGAGTGGATTGATATTTTGATAGGCTCCAGGGTGGGAAGCAGATGGACAATGGAGGGCCAG
>JAQQSW010024274.1:0-10121 GCA_028646575.1 Pseudocheirus occidentalis | reverse complement strand
AGGAGGCTATATATGTGTGTGAATACATATCTGAGCATGTATATATGGGAATATAGAGGGCATAGGATCAATTGAATACGAAAGGATGATACTTTAAAAGGTGAAATTCTGAGGTGGGAGAGGACTAGAATGAGAGGAGCCAGGGAGATACAAAATGGGGTTAATTATCCCTTATAGAAGAGGCAAGCAATAATAGTTACAACTTTACTTTCATTTACTCTCATTGAATCTCGCTTAGGGAAGAAATGGCATAAACTCTAAACTGGGCATCATGCCACACAAGAGAGTAGGGGGCATGGGGATGATTGGTGGGGTGATAGAAGGGAGGGCAGGATCTGGGGGAGGGATGCTGGAAGCACACACTTCAGTAAAGGGGCAGGGACAGGGTAGGGGAGGGATAGGAAGGAGCGACATATGATCACTGTCACAATATGTCCACTATGAAGATATCCTGTATAATCACACATCCTCAGCCTGTATTGAATCGCTTGTCCTTCCAGTGGGGGTGGGTGACAAGGGAGGAATCTAAAGAATCTAGAATTTAAAGCTCTGCAATACCTGTAACTAGGAATTAAGATATACTTGGGCTCAGATAGGGAGACCCTCCCTGCTCTACCAGAAAGTTAGAGAGCAGACCAGGGCGGGGCTCTACAGTGGGATCCCCGTTTTGGGGTTGGGGTAGGGGAAAGACGGGGAGAAAATTTGTAATTCAAAAATCTCATTAAAATGAATGATGTAAACAAGAAAACAAATAAAATTGATTACAAAAAAGAAAAGAAAATAGAACACTTGAGGTGTAGGATAGCATTTTGGGAAATATAGTCATTCTTTCACAATATATCTGCTATAGAAATGATTTGCATAACTACACATGTATAACCTATATTGAATCACTTTTCCTTCCAGTAGGTGTGGGTGACAAGGGAAGAAGGCAAAGAATCTAGAAATTAAAGTTCTAAAATCAAATGTTAAAAAATATATATATACATATGTATATTATATTAGATAGATAGATAGATAGATATGGATATAGATTATTTTTAACATGCAAGGCATGGGGTATAGACATACATCTTGCCCTACTGGAAAGTCTGAGGGGGAATGGGTGAGTATATATGAAAGGGCAGATTGGAGGAAGCGGTATTCAGTAAAATCACTATTTTGGGGTGGGGGAGAACATTTCTAACTCAAAATCTTGTGTAAATGAATGCTGAAAACTAAAAATAAACAAATTAAACCATAAATAAAATAAAATGGTTGGAAATCAATGAGGGTTATTCTGTGAGGTTCTTGGGATTCATTGAACTTGTAACCCCAACACCAAGCACAGTGCTTACCAGAGTAGATGTCTACTAAATTTTGGTTGACTGATTGAAAAGATGGCAGACTACTCATAATTTTATACTTATGTATAATTTCTTCAAGAAGACACACAGAAATCATTGAATTTGGCAAATGACATGGCCCCAAAAATCAATAAAATGGACCATATAGTAACAAATTTTTTAAAAACACTGATTAACATTATGGAAATGATTTCAGAATCAGTTGTCTGAATGTAATCAAATCACTGACTAGCTAGAACAAAGACCAACATCAATGTGAAATCTGAAGAAACCATAAAAATGAAAAGATTTTCTTTGATGCGCTGACAGATTCAATATGGTATTGGCATACAGACTACCTAAGAAAAGGCTAGTACAAACTTATTCTTGTCCTTCTTTCCCTTCAGGATTTTTGTCTATTTTTTCCATAAAGGACCTTCTTAATGGTATTTATCTATTGCTTTGAACATGGGGAAATATTGCCATTATAAAGATTATTTGGGTATTTTTTTACATGGCATTTTTCAGTTTATTGTCAGAGAACAACATGGAGTCATTGGTAATATTATTCATTCTGAACTGTAGTCAAGACCATTCTCATCCTTCTACTAAATTTTGGGTCGATATCATTGTTCATCTGCAGGTTAAATACAAGATATACATACTTGCTCTGGGCTGGGCCTGCCTCAGGTCAGTCTCCTGGTAGTTTAAATGCGATATTAGAACTAAAGAAGACACTTATAGATCATTTAACACTCAACAAAAGGAGATTTACTTAACCTTCAGAGCTAGTTACTCAGCAAGGGACACTGAGGATACTTCAAGTTGATTAAGCTGAGCATGATTCCTTTGTCTGTGGTGGCCATTGATTTCTATCAGCTATATATCAGAGAACTCTTGTAGTTTCTTATGGTTGCACAATCAGGAAAAGGCGAAATGTTGTCAACATCTTTAATCTTTAGGCTCCTGAATCAACCAAGTCTCCATGAAAATATCAATATATTTTAAGTAAAAACTAGTCAAACTTGCATTGGTACAAAGCTAAGAATATTGTTCCTATCACATTCTACCTTTTGCTGGTAAGGTCATTAAGGTCTTCCAGAGGCTCTTTAACCAGTTAAATGATTTTAGGACTGCTAATTAGTCAATTTCCAATGTTCAAGAAGCCTGATATAGGCAGCACTAAAGGAAGAAAAGAAAAAAACCAAAACAACCAAAATCAGACAAACAATGTAACAATTCCCTGAAGAAGTGGCTAAATCTGGGACAACCAGAAAGGATTGAGTCTTGGACTAAAGGACATTGTAAATGTCCACAAAGCCTTTTCTATTTATGGCCTAAGTTTCCCCATTCATAACCTCTAAGAAGGTCACAGTAATCTGCTGGGGCAACTCTACAACCTAGACAACTTAGCTGATCTTTGACTACTCCTTAAGGGTTACTAATATCTATGTGATTTAAGATGCTTTCTCTTATACCTATTTTTTCTTTTTCCCAGAAAGGACTCTAATTTTTTCTGCCTCATAAGTCATCTTATGAACCAACCCTTGCACAGAGACATAGCCTTAAGTCCATATTCTTATTCTAGATAAGTAGCTGTAGATCTACAGCAAATCTTTCTTCTGATAGGGAATTTCCCATTGGCCTTGCCTTTTCTGTTTTTGAAAATCCCTTACACATTACTATGAGAGATCAGACAAGAATCTTTGTGACAAGGAATACACCATTGTATATAATACACAGTAGCTCAAATACAACTTACTTAGACAAGTTCTAAACTTTGTAAAAGGTGTAAAATACATTTACCCTACTTTTTCAAACATCCTAGAGAAGTTAAATAATGTCAAATATTGCCACAGCAGAGGCCAAATAACCCAGAAAAGACTGCAGCCATCAAACACTTGGTCTTCTTGCTGAGAAGCATGATATGGTATCCAAAGATAAAATACATTCATATGGTATAAGTTTAAATGATAAAAGCAGTAGAGTCATTCAAAAGACTTTGGCCTTATAAACCACATAGGGGAAAAAAGTATAAGAAAAGTACTTATTTCCAAGATTATAATATTAATATATAATATTTTATTATTTCAATATAATATTATTTCAATATTTCAGTATAGTATACTGTAATTAGGTGGGCTTTTCTTGAATTAATTTGAATTAGTATATTTACATGTATGTCTATACACATACATATATTTATAGCACAGGTACATACAGCACCCCATGTGGTTGCATATATGTTCATATATATATGCAATGGCATTTAGTGTAGTGATAAATTTTTAACAACTAATCCTCAAAAAAAATGTGCATGCAGCATGCTTTCAAATTAATTTCATTATTAACATTTTTCATGATCACATTCTTAAGTCTGGACAATTAACAAAACAATACTAAATGAAGCCCTGATATGTAATGTTTGCTGATTTCTGAAGCTTTGTAAATGTTCCTATTGAAAAATGTAAGAAGCTATTCTTGTGATCCAGTTCGTGCTGGCGCCCCACTTGCTCATAGGCTTATTTCTGGTACGTGTTTATAAGTGTTCGTTCATATACATGTTTGTATATACACATGTACAAACATATACGCACAAGTACATATGCTTTGAATTGTCTCTGTCACTAGACAATTTGCTAGGCTCAATTCATTTCAATTCACTATTATTGTGAATAATATGTTAATCAATTTTTATACCTATATAAAAATGAAACAAGCCCTGGCCTCAAGGAAGTTTTATTCTTCTGGGTAGACACAACATATACATGTATGTGTGTATGTGTGTGTGTATGTGTATGTATAATATATATGTATATATAAATATAGATAGATAGATAGATAGATAAAGTAAATGCATGGTGATTTAAGATGGTAGAGTATAATAACAATTAGAGCTACTAGATGAAGAATGTCTTCATAGGAAATGCTACCTGAACTGAGCCTTGAAGGAAGCTGAGGATTCTAAAAGGCTCAAGTGAGGAAAATAATGCATTATAGTCTTTATAGACTGTCACAGATATGAGAAATGGAACAGCAAAACTGAGTAGCAGTCAGTGAGCCAGTTTGGCTGGAATGTAGAGATGATAAAAAGGAGGAAAGTGATCTGTATTTTACTTGGTATACCTTGCAGCTCTTTGACCAATATTCTCAAAGGTGAGCTACTGTATATAGAGCAATATTTTAGAAGAATCAAAATTCAGTTGACTTAGAGGGCACTGGAAAGATACCTGGTGGATATAAATAGGATGGAGCATATGGTCAGGGATGGTTTCCATGAGAGAAATGTTATTTAAAAAAAAATCAGTAGAGTTATTTATGAATGGAAAGGAAGGTAGACCAGTAAGAAAAGAAAGTGGATAGTGTGCTCTGGTCTGGGAAGTATAGAATGCTAAAATCCTTAGTGAAGCCCTCCAGAACATTGGGAAAGAACCTCTATGGAAAATCTTTGGGGAAGTTATGGACTAATAAAATGCATAGCTAATTAGTATACTCCATTGGTGGTTGGAGTATGGACATTGATGATCCCATGAATGAATGAATTAATGTGTTAGAGAGTGCATAAATTAAGAAGCATTTATTATAAGATCTTTGCTAAATGCTGTAGATATAAAATAAAAAGTGAGAGTCCTCTCTCTGATGGGAAAGACAACACATTTCATTGTTATGTCCCATCCCCCTATATTCTCCCTTCCCCCTCCTTCTGATTGAAAATGGTGAAATGTTTCAGATACAGAAATGCTTCAGGGAAGAATTTCAAAGATGAGTTTTAAGTAAATGATAAAAATTCAGAGGAAAAGTTGAAAGACCAAGATGGGTTCAACCTGTGGAAAAAGAAGGCACGTGTTTTTTTTGTTTATGGAAAAAAATAGTCTTCTTGAGAACATCTTTGTCACTCTAACTCTAAGAGCACCTATAACCCTAAGTATATTTGAGCAGTTGGGTGTAAAGGGTGGGGGTGGGGAAGAATTGTGGGTGTAGATGGGGGGTTGGAGATCAGAGCTGCGGTTTCATCTGTGTTGATTCTCTTCCTGGTTAGAAATTTCCTTCATTGATGAAGACCAGCAACACAACTGTATCAAGATCATAGCATGGGTTTTTAACTAAGGGTCCCTTTTAAAAAAATAGATTCTAATTATTGCATTTTATTATAATGTGTTTCTGTTATAATGGCATGTGTTTTGTTTTATGAATTCTAAAACAATATTCTGAGGAGGGGTCCGTTAGAAGATGTTGAGAAGGCTTCACCAGAATGCCTAACAGCCTATGACACAGTAAGGCTAAAGAAATTGATCTTAGAGAATTTTTCATGGCACTTAAAGGCTTAGGTGCTTTGCCCATGTCACACAGCTAATATTTATCAGAGGTAGCACTTGAATCCAGATCTTCCTGACTCTAAGGCCAGACCTTTAATTCCTTCATGAATCCACTCAGATTACATTCTCTTCTGCATTTGGTAACACCCAGAACAAATGCTGGAGAACAGATAATATTTGTCCTAGGATCATTTTTGTGTCTCCATTTCTGGTAATGTATGGAATTTACAGGCATTTCCTAGATTCTAGCCTCTTGAATCACTTGACACTCAAGATCCATAATTTTTTCCTGATTTTCTGATCTCTGACATTTCAGATTGTTGACTTTTTCCTGACAATGAGGCTCACTGAATAATAAATTTAAAGCTGATAGGGAACTCAGAAGTCATCCAGACCAACAATCTTATTTTGCAGCCAAGAATAGAGGGAAGGGACAAGGCTGGATCAGGGGAATAACAGATTAATTTTCAGGATTCCCACCCAAAAAACCTGATGAGATTAAAATGCCTAAATTTTCTGGTAAACTAAGAGGAAAATCTTTAAATATGAAGGGAGTACTTGTGCTTTACTGTTGGGTTTTAGAGGCCGTGGGAGGGTCTCCTAGTTATTGACTAATTGAGAATAAGGCATGAATCCTTCTGGTCTATTAAAATGAGTCAAAGGAATGAATTACAAAATATTTATTAACAATTTAGAATATGTCTGCCACTGAGATAAGCATCAGAGATACAAGCTCCCAAGACAGTCCCTACCCTCTAGTAGCTTATATTCTAATTGGAGAAGACAACATGTATAAGAACACAGTAATAAGGTAAGAGCATAGTATTGATTTAATTACTGTTTGCTGAGCCAGAGTTGGAAAGCAGGGGTAGGAGATAGGGAGGGTACATGTGCATGAGTGTGACAGGAAGAGGGTAGGAGATGTGGTACTAAGCTAGATATAGAAATGGCTCATTAATCAGAATTCCAGGCTCCCAAAGCAGGGTCTCAGTGTCATGTCAAAGGGGGTCACCCTTTTTTACCATCTTCCATAGGTCAACTGGTAGAGTGAGGGCAGTGAATGAAAGTGTTCCTTTACCTCACCTTTATTCCAAAGAGCAATTCCTTTTCAGGATCCCACTTAAAAAAGCAAAGCTAGTAAGTTACTCAGACAGTGCAGATTGAACTAAAGCATGGCTAAGAAAACACTGCTTCAATGCTGTTTATAACATCTGGCTTCTGTAGTTCTATTCTTCTGACAATTATGGATATAAAAAATATGTTTTGCTTCTTAGACTTTTTACAGTAATTGCACAGAATCCTTTCTCATTCAAAAGGTAAGGGGTGATCGGAAAAAGGAGTTCTGTGTTCAAGAACAAAAGACAGTATAATTGCTGTGTAATTATTGAGTCAAGACTGATATTAGTATTATTAGTATTATTATGGCCATTTTACAGATGATAAAATTCAACCTCAAAGAGGCTAACAGACTTAGAAATCAAATTGTCACATGCCTAAATCTCATGACTCCTAGGTCAATGTTTTTGAAATATACAAAATATGCGATTTCAAGCAAGCAGGTAAAATATGATATAGATGAGAGTATAGAAGGTAAATGCATGGAGTATTGACCACAACAACCTGATTTGATTGTTTATGTGTGAGCCTAGTGTGACCCTATCCTCCCCCTATTCAGACCTGCCTGTCTCTTAAGTGCCCCAGGCTCATGCAGGCAAAATTCTTTGTGCATACATTTCCTGAAGCTGAATAGCTTTCCTACTTTAACCTAACCTTCTACCCTTTTCAAGCTATCCAAGTTTAACCCATTAAGAATCCATTTCCTGCTCCTAAATGAGGTGTCCTTGGACTATTCCAGCCCAAATTGACAAGCCTTTTCTGAACTCTTAAATTATTTTTTAGCATCTATCCATAGTCTTCATTTGACATGTATATTACCATATACATTGTCATAACTGTTATTCAACTGTTTCCTGTGTTAGAATTTTCCCCTAGGTATATCTTAAACTCCTAGAGGGCAGACAATATTTCACATTTAAATAATCCTTTGCACCTAATCCAATTCTATGCCCACTTTAGATACTTCATTAGTATTTGATAAACTGATGAGTGACTAATGTCTTCATATTGTAGTTTACACTCTAAGTACTAAAATACAAATCCAGAAACCTTTTTTTTCTTAATTAATTTTTAGGAATTTAGACTTTAATAAAATAAAATAAACATCTTACCAAAATGTAAAGATCATAGTGCTTTGCATAATATAGATATCTGATAAATAATAGTTGAATCAATTTTAGAAATCTTTACAAATACATTAGTACGATTAATTTTTTTAAAAAAAAATTTGAATGCTTCACTTAATGGTGTATCTCTTCTACTTTTATTGCCCACTGGCATACTAGAAAGAATTCTGGATAGGGAATCGGAGAACGCAAGGTCAAATCCCGGTTACTAGATTTGTTACCTGTACAGTCTTGGAAAAATTACCCTACCTCTTTGGGACTCAGTGTACTCATCTGTAAACTAAGGCCCTTTCTAGATCTTTGCTTATAATTCTAAAAACTATGTGTAAATGGGAAGTATCTAATTAGAATAATCAGAGGTTTCCCTTCTGAACTCCCCACCTTCTCAGGATGGCTAGAAACTATGGGCAAGGTCAACTTAACTCCCCTTTTTACAAAAACCCCAATCTAACCCCTGGTTTAATTGGTATTAGCTCATATTTCTCCTGGTAATTAAGCATGTTAATGGAAATTTAGAACCATTCCTAAGAAGACTGAATCCTGTACATTTTTTTTTATATCAATAAGAGCTCATTTTAGAGCAAAATTTTGACATGATTGTTATGGGTGTATTATTCTAGGTGACAAACAAAATAATAAACTATTACAATTTTTCAAACAGGCACTACCAAGTAGTTATCAGTTAATAATATGATTTGGGTGTCATTGCTATTCTATTTTAACTTCCCCCCACCTTGCCCTTAGATAATAGTATCATTTGCACTTCAAATGCTTTGTTGTGAAAATAAATCAGATTCTCCAATTTTCTTTGTTTGTGTCCAAATAGTCAAAATAAATTGAGGGAATTGTTCAGATTATTCAAGACTCTTGACTCTCCTCTTCTCTCAAAAAGAAAAGAAAAGGAAAGGGAAAAAATGAAGGATGGATGGAAGGAAGGAGAGATGGAGGGAGGAAGAAAGATAAAAAGAAAAGAAAGTATTTTCTCCCAAACGCATTTATCACTGTCGTAAACATGGATTGAATTGAGCCAGATAATGACTTCAATCTTGATTTCATTCATTCATAAAGCCCTCATAAGAAGCACAGAACCTGGCACAGTGTAAGTGCTTGGTAAATACTTGATTACTAATCAAATAGAATAGGTGTTAAAAGAACAAACAAAATGTTTTGCAAGGAAGTAGAATTTTCACCTTATTCTTCTAATATAGCTTGACAAAGGAATCACAAAAAAGGCAGTGGTTCTGTTCCCTCAAGTTTTATTCCAGGAAGTGTGAAGGTCATGAAAAAGATAATGAAGGGCCTAAAGGGGGCTGGCTGAAGAGCACTGATTGGAAAGGAGAAATAATATAAAAATGACAATTTAAAGGTTTAGTGATTTTTGCCCTAACTTGTAAGCCTCTTAAAAGATGCATGTCATTACTAAATGTTTAAATACCTGATGATGGCTGAAAGGGGGGGAAAAAATCCAGAAGGAGATTTTTGAACTCTCATTATGTATGCAGTGGAATAAGAAACACCACACTCTACAATAGTAATTAGCTGTGCTTAGGAACACCCTGAAGAGATGCAATTACCTTGAAATAAATTCAGCACTTTAAAATATACGTTGAATGCATTTATTTATTATTTATGTTGAAAATTAATTGGTCATTTGCCATTTAAATGAATGTGTAGTTCCTCCCCAAATCAGGTGGCAGATAGCTTCTTAATAGGTAAATACAACTTCCTTAGAGAACAGATTAAAGTTAAGGCAGTTACTGGAGGGCATGTTCATTAGCACCACTTACACTCACAAATACTCCATAATAGAAGCAATAAAATACATTTTTTGGTCAAAAGCTCTTCTCTACCATTTATTCAATTTTTAGAAATTGAAGTTAGAAAAAGTACTTGGATAATGGTTTGGGAAGGAAGAAACAGACCTTCTCAATAAATTCTGACTCTGTTCAGTGCTACACCCAATCTATGATTAGCTTTTTTTCTTAATAACATCATTAAATATTTACCAAGTGCCTACTTTGCACTAAGCTTAAACAAAGAGGAGATGAAGAGGAGCCCAAAGAGGGTTAGGGCTGCCTGAGACCCCAAAATACCAACATGCCGGGTCCTGCTGAAAGAATTGCACTCAAGTCTTCTCAGCCAAGGAAAAAGTAAAGTTTATTTTAAGTTCAAGTTCGTCACGTGGGGTGCTAGGCCATTTAAAGGTGCTCTCACTGAGCAAGTCTATGCCAAGCTAT